>JAOWLH010000015.1:6235000-6386404 GCA_027405865.1 Salix purpurea | reverse complement strand
TTCATATAGCTAAGCAATATCATTAATTAATGGTATCATGGATGAAAAGAAATAAGAGATGCTGTCTTTTTTACACTAAAACAAGATGTAAGAAGGCATGAATGAAAACTATATAAGATTCAAATATTAAATAAAAAAACACTCCACCCTAAAATGCATTCAAATCCCCAAAATAAATCATTATCGGTGCATAAAAGTTTTTTTATTTTATTTTTAGTAAGTATTTAGAATTATGATAGATGTTACATTTAAAAGTATATTTTTTTATTCAAAGACGTATCAAAATAATATTTTTTTTAAATCATTTTAAAGCAAAAACAAGATCTAAATTTTGACAAAAAAAATAATAATAATGAAACTCATTATCAAAAACCGAGAGAAGTTAACGTAGAACAACATCAGATAACGGTTCTCAAGGAGCGTGACATGATAACAGAAAATTTACGATCTACTCCGCATATTTCGAGTTCGAGTCAGGACGTGCACTCATGTAAGAGCATGAGACAACTAGGATTTTATTCGCTCATTTAGACGTATAAAATATATCTTTCTATGTGGTTTTTTTACATCAAAAAAAAATGTATCCACACTCTGAAAAAACTATATATAGGGACATTTGGATTGGGGTCATCAGGCCACCCTATGGGAAATGGAACAGGCAATGGCTAAGACCATATTGATGAGGGCGGCAACCAGTAAATTGAATGAATTCAACCATGAACATGGAGAAGCGCTAGAAAATTTAAAATCTAAGCAAAATAATTATAAGTACGAAGATTATATGGTTCATGCAAGTTGAAGAAATCATAGTTTTCATTACAAAAATTAGTGAATAAAATATCCTAACTCAAGTTGGTGAAGGTCAAAGTGTTTAATTTAATGGCTTCAATTTTTATTTTTATTTTTATTTTTATTTTTATTGAATTGAATTGATTGGTTGTGAATCCACTAGTTTGCTTTTGAAGCTATTGCCTGCTCGTGAAAATTTCAAAGGAAATTAGAATAGGTTGTGGAAGCGTCACGAAACCATTTATAAATTATACAAAGTGCCAACTTGGGAGTAATTAATTTATTCTTAATTTATCACCATTGTCTCAAAACTGTAGCACCACATGCATTTTAGTATATTTTAATTGATCTACTTGTAATTAATTATTCTTGCATTAATCTCCGTTAAGCCTACCACAAGTTTAGCCCACTAGCTTTCTTTTTTTTTTTCTTATTCGGAGACCCAAAATATTTGGACGACGCAATATTTTTAAAATTTCCCAATCTATTTTTTTTTTTCATTCACTTGAGAAAAAATAAAATAAGAATTAACATAATAATTGCTTGAGCCGTAGATTCTAGCTGGTGCCATCCTATCAAAGACAAACAAGCCCTAAGACAAGTGACATTAGCAATTAAGGTTACGGAAATAAAACATGTCGAGGCATTCAACCACATGGTGTAAAATATATAGCCCATTAAGCATTGCCTTATCCTAAATTATCTTTTTTGTTATGGGTACAAATTGTGTGATTAATATACGATGTCAAAATAATTAAATTATCTTTAATCAATTTTAAACTAGGGCATGACGGGTGTGGCAATTTTATTGCTCCAAATCCTTTAGATGAGCTTGGTCAATTTGGATATTTATTTATTAAAATCAGAAAATAATAAAAATTTATATCAAAAATAATAGGGTGCCATACACGGGTGTGGCATAGTGAAAGTACGACTCTCATTTTCTATACTCGTGCTATACAAGTCAGCAATGACGTGCCACCACCCAATTTGTAGCTTAACTTTGTGGCAAAAAATAATTCCTCTGGCCACCCCAACCGCACGAATTGATGGGAATTAAACCATCACATGGTTTGTTTGACCACCTTAATCCGTGCGTCCATTGCTGAAGCACAAACAAAGAAACTCTCTTCAGAAGAGGCCAAAATTTGAAGGGGGTCAGTGTCAAGGAAAGAGATAGAGAAGCACGGGAGAGAAGAAAAGCATGGCGGCACCGTTTTATTTTATACAAATATTATCAAATTTGTCAAACTAGATGAATACTGTTAAATTTATTAAACTACATCTTCACGTACTGTTTGATGTACTGTTCGTCACATATTTAAATTTCGAAATTTCAGATATAAATAGTAGGATTAATAATTAATTCACACCAGAGAGATAACGACACATTTGAAATTTCAAGATATATTTTAAGAAAGAGGGGTTGTTATTTAAAAAAAAAAACATAAAAACCATATAAATGAGAAAATATTAATTTGTAATATCACATATACTATTTTAGGTTAATTTTAATGATTTATTCAATCAAGTCCTTACTTGATTGTTTCTAGATTTAGAATTATAATACCCTTTATTAATTACATTTTAGTCCTTAATTTCTAGAACTTATTTACAATTAAATCACACCTGATTAATCATTTAATTTTAATTCTTGACCAATGATTCTTATGTGTATGGCCCATTAGGCTCCCAAATAAGTTGGTAAAACTATAAATCACAATCCTAAAATAAAATATGATTAAATAATTTTTTTTTGCATTCAACGATTAATTGATTTATATTTAAAGATTAAGTACAATGTCTAGTAGCCTATCATAGTCCCTAGAATATTAAAAAAGGTCATAATTATAGTAGTTAACCTTTCAAAGTTTCAATTATTAGCTTCTTAATGTAATTATTATACCTTGATCAAAAATGTTTTGATTAAATATTATAGCACGAGTGTCTAGTATATAAAATCATGTTCGTTCTCGAAATCATAGTCATTGACTCTTTGAATGAAATTTGAAACTCGCAATCACTTTGTGCAAGGATTTATAATCAATATTATTTGAGAATAGATGATTTTTTTTTTTTTAATTCATCTAGGGTGATGAATCCTTTCTTAATTACTAAAATATCTTAATGTGATTTATATTATACTCGATATCTACTTATTTGTTATCCTTGATTAGGACAACGTGTAGCCACATCAAAATATAATAATTTTTTTATAAGATAACTTAATGATCTCAAGTTTAAGAATCAAAACGTCATGTGAATCTTTCCATAGATACAAATAATCTCTTCGTATAAGATTATCATATGGGTCAGCTCACTGTATATGTCATTCGACAAATATTTATATGTCAATTTTATGTATCTTTCATAACCCAACGCACAAAGCAAGTGTTTCCTTTCATAAAAAAAAGACACATGATATATGTTGTTATCCAATTTTTTACTCTATTTTTGAAATAATCAAAAGATGGAAAATATATATATATTCTCAGACCCATTTCTCCTCTTCAACCCACCTACGGTAACCTCACATCAAACCCCGTCATTACAATGAATGCCACTGTCAGTTTTCCCTATCTTCTCTTTTCCCTGTGGCACCGTCGTTGGCCTTCCTTCATCCATAACATTTTTCTCTTACATCAAATAGAAAAAGGGCAGATCTGAATATTGAAAAGTAGAAATCATGGCATGTAAAAAATATAATAAAATCGTGTTGTGGATTTTCCTTGGTCGGCGATTGACAATGAGATTCACCATAATCATAGGAAAAGAGGTAAGAGAGAACCAGTCTAAACCCATTGGTCTTCCATCTTTCCCAACGACGACGCGTGAGACCAACGCGCCACCATTTCCCCTGCAATCCTAGGATCATCCCGTGCACATCCTGAGTTCCTAGCAATCTCACCCACCATTGGAAGGCCATTTTGCAAATCTTTTGAGTATTTTTTATGTGTATTTAAACTACAGCCATGCAATTATAAACCAAACAATTCGGTGACAACCTCTCGACACCAATATTTTGATGCGATAGAAATAATATAACTATAATAACTTTATAATTTTATTTGCAAAGTTTTTTTTGCTTAAATAACCTTATCTCTATTCTAAATCCATTAATAAAATATTTGTCGAATATTAAATATAAATAAATCTTTATCAATAAAGTACATATACTTACACAAACAAACTAAATACTACGCAACAACAGAGTGCAAATCAGGATATATACACTCCCAGCGTTCACAAACCATGTGGACATTGTGCTGGGGGGGGGGGGGCGAAAAGAAAAGAAAAGAAAAGGACGAGTACAGAAAGCGAATCAGACAAATGTAAATACCAGAGGGCTTGAATCGCAATTCCGTGTCAACTTTGGATCTCTTGGCGATGATGAAGAGGCAAAAGCTAAGCTAGATCTCTGTGTGTCTCATGTGACCCTGTAATTTGATGATGCTTATCAGAAACGAGATGGGTCTCCTCGGAGACCACAAATTTCAGATTCTTTATCTTCTAGGGAGCATAAGCATCCATCATTCCTATATTCTATGATGCATGCTTTTTTCGTGAGTAAACCCCACCCATTAAAAAATATATTTTATAATAAACGAGTAAAATTCTAGTTATCTTATATTTTTAGAAAAAATATACGTCCCGACTTGAACTAAAAAATCGACTTGAACTAAAAAATCGACGGTTTTATCAATGGCTGCAGAGAGCCGTAGACGGTTTTATGGAACAAAAGAAATAAAAATAATGCTGATGTGCAAAAGCTAGTGCTAGAAATAATAACAATAAAGACTCGCTCATCTTTAAAGCTTGTAAATTTGTATTTTTGCAGTACCACGTAATGGAACTCTTGAGAACTTGTTTAGGAGTGGGATGGATTTGTTTTTTATTTATGTTTTGTAAGAGTATATCTGTCTTGAAAAGACATCAAATCAATAATCGATCAACAATCTCTTAAACAAACAATTATTTGCATTCATTCACCTGAAGATTTACCATCTAATGCACCACTTGTTCCCACAAAAACAAAGTAAAAGTCAGCAACCATGACTCAGCACTGCTCTTTCCTTCGTTTTGTAGGCTCTTCTAACTTCAAAAAAACTCAGAGTTTATTCACTGCACCCACCCATCCACAGTCGGTCCAAGCAGAAGGTTCCATATTTGCACACGCGCCGAAGTTGTGTACTTTTGGGACACCATGCTTGCCCTCTTTCCTTCCTCACTCGAACACTGTGCGTAGTGTGCCCTGCTTAAAGTCTTGTTGCCAGATGATTATCTGACCGAAAGTTCCATCATTTGTTTGCTTTCAAGATCATGTTTTTCAAAGTAAAGTACAACGTGATTTTGAAGCAGAAGACATTCGGATCAAAAAAAGGTCTGAGCTTTGTTCGGTGCGTAGAAAACGGTGGTTTGAATTTGCAGGCAGAGGTCGACAGGTGGTCTGTGAAAAAACATACCTATTATGTTTTCGAATTTCAAATGAATTTCCAAAAGCTCCAAAAAGGAACGAGCTCGATCGAGGGCTGAGAAGATTGATTCAATTCAAACACGCAGCGGGGATATTCTTATCTTATCAGTAGATACAGAAAAAAATAAAAAATATGGCCATGTATCCACATTCTCTGCTCACATTAGATTGCGTTCCTCAAAAAGCTGCTGCAGCCCTAACTTTTTTTTTTCCAGATAAAGTGATGAAATAAAAGGTAAAAATGGACCACTTGTGCTCTGTAAAGAGTAAACTAGCTGCTGCTGCTGGCAGTGTAGAGAACAGAGGGTATGTGTAGGGGGCTAATGGCAGCAGCAGAGGTATCTGCACCCTCCCATGGAGACAGTGCACAGACTTCTATGCCCTAAAACACTGTTTTTATACCAATATTCCGAGACATGTGAGTCGTGAAAAAAAGCGAAATATTTAAATAAAATAAAAATTTCCATATAAATACATGTATACAAAAAGATTATTTCTATTTAATATACAAATTAATTTAATAAAATACCAAGTAAAGATTCTCGGATTTATTTAAAGCCTTGAAGTGCGAAATACAAATTAAGACTCCGAAATCCAGGAACGGTCGTGTTCTCTGTAATTAATTGAAATTGAATTTGAAGGCTTCTGTACATCTCACTCCATCATTCATTTTTAAATGCTCGAAGAGAATGCCCTGCTCCCGTTCATGAACCGCCGGTTTTTCCTGACACGTGTGGGGTGCTCCGTGCAGAAAAATATGGAGCTCGCTCGTGCCTTTCACTGTCCACGGGCCGTAAATAGGATCACCCCTCTCGATGACAGCAGTAAACAACACCTTTTTTTTTTAATTTCCAAATTTAATTAGAATTTAAATGATGATTTTCTAAACTATATACACTATACAGTTAGTTCTCAGAAGGCTAATGATGATTAAAGTGGACACCTCACTAACCCACCTTAAATCCAACGGTCAGTCAACTTTCATTGTAGCCTTGCCTTTTATATATATATATAAAAGGTCTTAAACCTAATTTCAAGTTGCACTTTTTGCCCCAGTCGGCTGCGAAAGGAGTTTATTATTAATATTACGGCGATAATTACAGGAGATTGCTGGTGGAGTACCGACCCAACCGTCTTCTCGTAGATGATGACGTGGCCATGTTGAAAGTCCCGGCAAGGCTTATCACGTGGTACAAGGCGCTTATCACGTGGTACAAGTCTCGTCAGGTCACATGATGGACAAATCAGTTTTGTTTTAATTTGAAACTTTATTGGATTTGGCTCTTTTGATTTATTTTTTATTTCATATAGTTTTTTTTCTGTCTTTTATATTAAATTAGTTGGAAATTAGAGTTTGTCACTAGATTTTTTTATATATAAAAGGTCATCGTGGTCTCCAGGCCCACGTGAATTTTTAGATTGATGCTTGAAATTCTAAGGATCTGATTTTTTTCATATAATTAGTAAAAGCTATTTCAAAAAAAGCTATCAAACCCATCTAAATTCATGAACCCAGCTGCATGTGACAACTAGTTGATCTATACTTTTTTTGATTATTTGGGTTTCTTTTGAATCCATTAAATCAACAAGTTCATATCAAGCTGGGTTTTTTTAAATGATTTAATTAAAAACCTGTCCTAGTCAAAGAGTAATATCAATATATTTCCCAATTTTAATCATTTTAAAAAAAGATTGATCCTGCTTGCAGTGACAATGTACTTTTTGTAGACGTAAGTCTCATTTTACAGGGAAAAAAGAGAGAGTGTGACAGTATTTTAAAAGCCCACCAAAATCGTCTAAAATCTTTAAATTGAACTCAAGATATGTTTGATGAAGGCCATGGGCTTTATTGGGTCTTTTATACCATCCACGAGGTCTAAATAGGAAAAAGAGGGCCAATATTCCTCTTTTAAACTTTTAAACGTGGGCCAATATCAGGCCCAACTTCACTCTATTTTTAGAGAATGAAAGAGGACACTGGAAAATCGAAGAAAAATAATAATAATCAAGAAACCATTACCCTTTTTTTGTTGGATTTTTCTTCGGGAAAAAGTATTTTAAACTTGTCAAACCCTAACCTAGATGTGTGCTTCTTGTGTGTATAGTAACCTAATCTCAAGCAGGCGTTTTAATTAGGGCAAGATTGTTGTTAAACAAGCTGATAATCATATGCTAATCATGTGATCAGCCTGTCTTGTCTTCTGATATATATAAACAAGCTAATCATGGATCCTGCCGGTGTATTTTTCGTTTGCCCACTCGTGTACAAAAATGAGAAATTATTTTACCACACCTTTGCTGGGCTGATGTTAAAGCCCCCCCTGCCATTTTCAAAATCTTCTCGGAGCTTCGCTGCGTTCATGATGGTACCCTCTGCACGCATACATAGTTTCATTTGAAAGTAAAGGGAGAAATCGCTAACTATAAACATGGCTAGCTAAAAACAACTAATCTTTTTTAAAAACAATATCGTTTTATGTTTATTTTTTAGAAAAATAAAAAATAATTGAATTGACTCGAGGATGAATCTGATCAGTGCACTAATACACTTCTCATCTCCTTAATTAGGGTTCAATTTCTAAATGAGTCTATCAACTTGTGTTTTCCTATACAATTTTTAATCGTACAATAGACTAGAAAAAAGAGGGCATTGCAGTAGTTTGTGCTTTAAATAAAACTATTTAAATAAAAGTGTATGTGAGGAGAGATATAATAAAGCCTTTTTAATTCTAGTTCTTAGATAATAGAAAATAAAATTGAAAAAATAACAACACACTGTTCAAATAAATGGTGCTATGTGAGGAGAGGAAAAATAAAAACCTCTCATCTTTTAGTTTATAGCCTGTACACCTTTATTTAGTACAAATGCATTTCTGTAGATAAATGAATATACTTCTCATTACCAACGGGGGCGTGGGTGGACTGGTAGGGGGTCCTCCCAGCTTAACCAAGGTCTCGAGTTCGAGCCTTAGGTATGCAGCTGCTTTAAAACTCGCTTGGGAGAGCTTTGCCACCTTTAAGGGTCCTACCCGGCTCGAATCCGGATTAGTCGGCAGTGGCCGGATTACCGGATGGTTTCTACCAAAAAAAATATACTTCTCATTTTAATTATTCGGCCAGGTTTTGAATACATGCATACATGCATACATACATACATGCATACATGCATACATACATACATGCATACATACATACATACATACATACATACATACATTCTAATCGTAAAATGAATGACCTAGGGAGTCTTAGAGAGAGAAGGGCACTACACTGCTTTCTTGTCTGTTTACGTGTAAAAAAGTATTTTTGAAACAAAAAGGAGTTTTGTAATTATTATATTTTATTTTAAATTAATTTTTTTATTGTTTTTAAATTCTTGTGATGATTTCAAAAACAAGTTTTAAGAAATAAAAATAAAAACATTATTCTAACAATTAAAAACACGCGAAAAAACAAAGAATTGCTGTTATTTTTTATAAAAAGGTAGCTAATCATATGGAAGAAGCCCCAAAAGAGGAATGTTACCGAAATTGGAATAGGTTCCAACAAATCATACCAAAGACACATACTTGGTTTTAAGACCATCTCTCTGTTATCATTTCCTTGTATACTTTATCAAGACTTGTCTTTTTGTCAGTTTGTAGCCCCTTCCGGAAGCAAGGTATGTTCAAAACAATGATCAACACGCTTAGAGGAGGCTGGGAGAGAAAGGGTTTGTAAATAAGATATGGTATAAATACCTCTTAAAACTATCTTTTCCATATCAGCTTATTAATAATATCAAATATATATTTATGAAACGCACAGAAAGCGGTTTCAATAACAAAGAAACAGTGTTGAGTGATCTTTGAAGTGAGAAACGATGGGCTGCCTGAGAGAACTGAAGAAAAGAATCTACCACTGTTAAGAAAACAGGAACCTTGCAAAATGGCAAATGAATTTGAGCACAGCAGAATACAGGATAGAACAGATTAATAGTAATAATCAACTATCGTGCTAACCCCATTTATTTTTGGTTTGAGCTGAACGGGAGACACAGACTAAAGGGGTTGCTAAACAAATCTAAATACATCAAAGAATGGAGGAGATAGCAAACCAACAGGAGATAAGTCCAAAACACATCCACACACACAGAGAAAACAACAGCTACGTGCCTTGGCGTTCAGTTGAAGAGATCCCAAGGGAACTTGGGCTGATGATGAGCTGATTCATTGGTGGCAGGCGTGGGTGTAGGTGTTGGGGGAACCGGCACTAACGCTGGCGTAGAATCAAATGTTTCCCATTGCGTGGTTACGACGACGGCTCCTGATGCTGAATGCCTTGATGGCTGCTGTTGCTGGTGGGTCGGTAAATTTTCGAATGAGTGCCGCGGTGGTTCCTCTTCAATTGGTACGAGTGCGTGTCCATTGCTATTCCTTGGTTGCCGCTCTTGAATTGGGGCTAATTTTTGTCCATTTGAATGTCTGTGGTGTTGCTGCTGCATTGGTGCATGGTTTCCGTTGCCATTAGGCATGGAATTCTTAACCTGGTCTCCATTTTCATCAGCCATGGAATTCTTGATCTTCAACATATCAAGAGTCTCAACATACTTTTGCACTCTTTTAACCTTCATTCAAACATCAGGAAAGTAACAGGTTCAGCTCCATGAAAAACAAACAAATATGTTTTATGCAGCAATCAATTACTGAATTCAAAATCAAAGCTAATTACCTGCATTTTCCTTTGTAATTTGACATTACCATCGGCCATAATCCCATCTAGTCTCAGCAATTGATTCATCAATGACTCAATCAAGTTAAGCACAGTTTTCTCTGCTACTTTACCCCCTTTCGTAATTACTGATTCAAGAGCTGAAACCTGACCAATTTGCAGTCAAAAGATCAATACCCACTAAACAAGAACGACAACATTCTATGATCAAGTTACGCAAGGCTTAAAATTTCATAGAATACCTGGCCCGCTAGCCGGTCAACTTCGAAGCTGATTTCTGATATGGATTTTGAAGCCTTCTCCATCTTGGCATTCTTTCTCATCTCAAGAAACCTTTTCTCCTGACTAATCGGGTCCTCAACTAGCACCATTTTGGACTTGTCCTTGACTCCAGAAATATCAAGAAATGCCTTTGAGTCCCTCTCTTTATCTTTGTAGATCAGTTTCTGATCTTGGTGATGCAATCCTGTTGGCCCTGACAACATTTTCTTCAACTCCCCTGCATCCCAAGACAACACAAAAGAAAAAAGAAAAGAAAAAATCAAACATCTTCACTCAATCATTCTCTCTAACCACTGTAGAATTTGAACAGCAGCTACTGTTACAAAATCTATGCATTCACAAAACCTAAACTCTCATCTAGATTGTTACAGAAACAATAAAGAACAAAAATTATTAACTTTTAAAAAAAGTCAAAAAAAGAAGAGAAAAGAGCTTACCGAATGTAGCTTGCGAGCTAATATTGATTTCATGATGCGTTGACCCATATTTAACTTTGACTCTAATTGTCGGTGGAGGGATAGAGGTCCGATCAGAATCCGGGCTTCTCTTCTGTACTAACATTCCTCCTGGTCTAACCTCCCACTCACCTCCAGCAGCAGCACCACCTCCGGCTGAACCACCATTCATCTGTGACAGACCTGTTGTTTTAGCAGTCTTCATTCTCATCATTTTCCTTTCTTCTTTTTATATCCCTTACAAGAAATTATGAAACTTCGAGACAAAGAGAAGACTGGTTAGATCTCTGAAAAGAGTGAACCCTGATGGCCTTTGCTAGAAACCAAAGCAACCCAATTGAGACAAAGGTTGTCCGACCTTGTTTCAGAAAGCTGTAAACCCAGCATTACACGAGGTCAATCCCAACAGCCACGCGTAGACTTGTAGAGCACTAACTGAGCTTGCATATATCTTATGCTCTAATGGCGTCTCTCCAAAGAAAAAAACAAGAAAGAGAGAAGAATCTTAGACAATTCTTGCAACTCAAGAAAAAATCAAGAATCTATAGCCACAACCTTGAATTCAAGAAACCTAAAGCTAAATTCAACCCCTGGCCAGATCTCTCTTCAACAAAACTGGAACCAAGTACAGCTCAGATTTTCAAGAAACATGAACCAGCAATCTTGAAAGAAACCAAAGAAAAATGAAAGAAAAGAAGAGTCAAACTTCTAGGAAATGGGATTCTTTCCCTTCTTTCTTCCCCTCTAAAGATTTCAAGAAAGAAGAAAAAAATTGAAAATAATGTAGAAATTTATTAAAAAAATGAGTGGACAGCTAGCCAAGCCGTTGCTGTGACCAGAGAAGCCGTATTTATATATAGAGAGAAAGATTATAATTAAATATTAAACAATGTATTATTGATGATTGTTAAACTATATTATAAAACTATAATTAGCCGCCAAAGCTTATTGTTTAAAGGTAAAAAACTTGGTTCCTATTTCCTTCTACCAAATCTCAAGAAAAAAAATATAGATGAATTATTACCCTTTATTTGAATTTAAAAAGCATATTAATTACAAGAGAAATTAATCTTCTAAATGTAAGAGCATGTATTAAACGAAATACATAATGACTCCTTTTAAGAATTTATTAACAAAAATAAATTTGATGCCCATAAAAGCACAGGAAGTAAATATTTATATTATTTAAGAAAAAATATGAACAAGGGAAATATGAGTGCCATAAAAAAATAATCATATTATTATAAATAAATAAAAAACCCGAGAAAATAAGGGGTAGTGTTAAGAAACATGATGGTCTAGGTAAGTAATTGACGGGCTTATTTTCCATCGAAGACACGTGTGCTTTCGAGTGGCATTTAAATTAGGGGAGTTTATTGTAACCTCCTCAATCATTCTGTTGTAAGAAAGAGAATTGACACGTGGCAGTTATTTGTGGAACATGTCTTTGCTGTCTCTGTGTCTGGTAGCGAGGTTAGCTTTAGAACCGGTGACGTTTCACTGTTGCTTAATTCACAGGTGTGGCAGTTTCAGAGAGGGAAGATTAAGATTTAAGAGTAATTAATTAAGGATTAATTAGTGATACCATTAGCAATAGTTACGGATTTATGAAATAACAACAAATTTAGTTGCACGGTTTCTGTCTCTTAATTGCTTGTTACTACAAAAATACTATCACAATAATTAACGTCGTAATTTTTGTTGGTCTGTCATTAATAGTTTGGAATCTTTAAAATCCTTTTTAAAAATATATCAAAACATTTTATATATATATATATATATATATGTATGTATATTATCACTCTCAAAACTATTGAGCAAAAGCTAAGAAAATAATAATTTAATAATCTTTTAAATGAAATACAATATAAAATAAAACGATAATAAATATCATTTGATGACTTATAAATTAAGCATATTTTTATTATTATAAATATACTATCACAATATTTTTATAGTTATAAATGCTCATTACTTGAAAAGCTAAGAATAATTTACCTTTAAATGATTTTGTTACGAGTTATTTGTTGATAATGAGTCTTCTGGGGTCCATGGTCTGATTAAATGATTTTGAAATCCGTATGGTCAACAGTTGGGTTCACGTATCGGTGGGTGTGGGTGGCTTCTTATTGTAAAAGAATCTATATAATATCTAGGAGAAAACTAGGGCAAAAGCAATTCCTGCAAATGCCCTAGTTTTTCATTCACTCATCCATCCATGTACTCCTGTTCCTTTTCTCTCCAGCAACAGCAAATCTGAAGATAACTTCGATGCAAAGAATTCATTTCCGTCTTACTTTTAAGATTTAATCCAAAAATCCACCTAGCTTTTGAGCTAGATTATGAATTAGATTAGATTGATTAACCCAATTTATTATTTGTTTTTTTAAAAAAAAAACCTAAAATATTTTTTTATATATCTTCAATCGATTTTTTTTCCTATATATACACGTACAAATACAATGTAGTCATTTCATAAATGTGATCATGTTTTTAAAAATCTATAATATGATGATCACTAAAAATATATATAATAATTATTTTTAAAATTTATATAATTAATCAAAATATATAAAAATTAATTCGAATAAACACGTTAATAAAAAAAAAGTTTCCGATTTTTTCTACTTTTCTAAGATAAATGTAGCACGAGATAGATGTGCTTTTAATTAACAAAAGAAACTTCCAACGTTGTAATCATTTTGACAATAATATACCAAAAAAAAAAAAGACAATAATATACCAAATTGGGCAGAGAGTTGATTTTCTAAGAAAAGAAAAATTAAAGGCTTTCTTTTATTATTGTTTTGTGGTTACGTGGTATTTGTATATTAATAATCTTTGCGTATTAAAACTAAGTTTAGTTTTTAAAAATTAAATAGCAATAACTCATCTAAGAAGATCATGTCTTTCGAACAAGCTCGACGGGTTTTGATCATATACGACAAAAACATCTGCAAATAAACAAAGAAAATGATCACAAAATCCTTATTACTTAACTCAGAATAATAGGATAAAAGTGTTTTTTAAGGAGTAAAAAAAGGACTATAAAGTACAAACTTGGAGCATGTACCCTCCGTAGAACTAGAAACCAAGACAAAAGAACTTTCCCTTACGTCACTCTCCAGTAAATCCCACGTGGCATCATCGGAACCATCAAACACCGTACTTAAAATCTAGGTTACTCTACATACCTTTTTTTTTTTACTTTCTCTCTCCATTACCTGCCACCGACAGTTTCACACGAGCGAGTCACGAGGTCTTGATGAATACGTGTCGTTTTCTGACCCGCTTAAAAAGTCGTCCCACGTGGGATTTGTGTGACGGGTTTATATTCGGTGTGTGCGTCGTATGATTCGTAACCTACTTGTGTCTGTATAAAAAAAGAAGGGATAGAAGCCCGGTGTGGAGTATTATTATACTTTATACTTGTTGGATTTGTTTTAGTTTGGACCTATAATTATTATTTATCCACCAGATTTTTAATGGAAAATCAATTATTTTTTTTGTAAATTTAAAGTGAATTCAATAAAATTGCTGGTACTCAATAAAAATATTTAGGGTTTATATGTTTTTTTTTGGTGGGTAAAGATTCTTAGACCATTTTTCTATTGTAAGAGTAAACGGATTAGATAGATTATTCATACAAGAACATGTGTATTAAAAAGATATTGTATTAGATTCCAATCAAAATAACATCACAAGAAAACAAACTTATTTATCATTTCAAGAATAATACTATGAAATATATATACTTAACTCATTAATTTCTTGAATTCAAGCTTTGAAATTAATGTTCTGTATGAAACCGATATAAGAAACATGTTCGTAAAATTCCTAAATAAAAAAGAGTCAATCCCAATTAATATAAAAATACTTCCGTCAACTCACAGAAAAGAAGGAAAGAAAAAGAGAAGATGAACAGTGATCGATATACATACCGTTGTGCATGCATGAAATGTATAGACTATAAAGTATGATTATTTTTTCTCGTATTTTATTTCCTTTTTGATGGGTTGGTTAGCTCGTCTTAACTAGCAATGGGATTATAAAATGTCGTATTTGCTATCTTTTCAATAACAAAAGTCTCTTTAATTAGTAAAAAGGTGTAATGATTAAATTAGTGAGATTAATTAACATCATTGTGTAATTTTAGGGTTTCGAGCAATTGGGTTATGACGCATGTATGATTAGGGACAAGATGCCGACCAATTGGCATATAAAAATAGGGTTTTTGGGAAATGCTTTGCTTGTCTCTGGTTTCATGGAGTTTTCTGTGGGGCTGTGGTCAAAATTGAGCAGCATGTGATAATGAAACAGGAACACTGTTCTGTACTTTACACTACAAAAACAAAAATGGTGACAAAATGTGGTTAGAAATATTAAGTTCTGGCCAGATAATTTCAGCCGAATCTCTTTTTATTCAGGCACCAAGACTTTCAGCCTTTTGTTTTGGAATCTCTACCAAAGGAGGTAGGAGGACCAATAAAAGCATATCCAATATTCTTTCTTCAGCTCACCAAATTGGACTCCTCATTTTGAAATGAGAATTTTGTTTGATTCATGAAAATTATTTTCTCACCATATGATGTTGTTTGCATTCTCTAAAGCTCGCATGAGTGGTGTTTATTTTTTAAGAATATTTTTCATTTGGTAAGTGAAGGAGTTGATATGTATTAAAATTAGATTTTCCAGTCTATAAATAACTTAAAATATTTAAAAACTATTATCATATTTAACAACTATAAATACCACAGATGAATCAAATGTTAATTAAACTTCCTATTGAGGTAACATTCTCTTCAAGTGGCTGGTAAACGTCGTCGTTGTGACTTGATAATAAGTTATTTGATCTCTAGGACTTTTAATGAACTAGATTCTTTGATTCCCTACTTGAAAAGGGAACAAACTATGTGTTAACATGTAAATTAACCGTATGTTTACGCAATCAATTAGCTATAGGACTAATTTTCCTTATAAATTCAGATTGAAATGCTTGAGACAGAAAGATAAAAAAAAATTATTACTTGTGTGTTTCTTATCTCTAGTTAGTATTTAAATTTCTTTTACGATTCATTTTATTTATTAAAGGAAACACTAAATATTTTAATTTTTTATACTTTTTAAACATTGGAATATTGTCAGAAGAGGTTTCGTGCACAATAACTAAATTATTCTTCAAATTTTCATTTGTTTTTACTAAAACTCCATCCAATCCTTACTTGAAATATAAAATCTTACCAAATTTCTTTTATAAAAAACGCTTGAGAAGGACATTGAAAATTGCAGCGCACCATATATGCTTGTTTTTTGTTTCATACATGGAGAATCACATGCACACCCACCATCTTCAGCAAGCAACATGCAAAACATTGTCTTGGAAGTCAAAAAATCTGCCTGCTTTGATAATGGCTTCCCATTTTCCATTGACAAACATGTTCTGGTCCAGCCAGTGGATGCCGGGTCTACATACATTGTCTATCACCATACAAGTCGATTTATTTTTTATTTTTTTTACTTATTATTTCTTCTTGTTTCTTCTACGTTGTAATACCATCATTTTCGCCCTAGAAATTGATTATGGATGGACTAAATATACTAGTAAGAAAACCTCCATCAAAGGGTGGTAAGAGGTCCTTGTATCAGTTAGATGCTTGATTAATTTGGAAAATGAAAACCCAACCACCTATTAAAGAACGGGGTGTCGAAATAAGGAGAAATCTGAAGAAACTGATGAGTGAATCGACAGCCGAGCTTCCAAAATCATATAAAATATCGTACCATGAAATGTTATTGGCAACTTAATTTCTCATTAAACAAGCAATCTCCTGTAACTAGTTGCAATGATTTCGAAAGTTACTTGATTGAGGCTGTGTTAATTAAGTCCTTAACTAGCGTGGCTTGATGATAAAAAATTTGAGATCTGTACAGTAGATATTAAATTTGAGTTAGAGAGTGCACTTTTTTTTAGAATCTGAGACAACCAGGATTTTACTCACTCATCTGATCCCACAAAGTACACTTTTGGAGGGTAAAGTTTTCTCGAATCAAAAAAATAATAATAAAATTAAACTCAATCTTGTGAATATATTAAGAATAAAAAGATCCAATAATATCTTGAATGATTCCTTGGGTTAGCATTCAATCTTCAATGGTCATTGGAGATTTCTGCTGCCATGGAAAGCTAATAATTTCCTTGTGGCAAGAAGCCAATGGGAACGATGCATCACATCATGTATAGATGACGAGCACGTGAGCACCATCGGCAATAATATGAGATAATCCAGCAAAAAAAATAGCCTTTATATCTGCAATTAATGCACAATTTTAGTGGTGTTTCATAAGTCATATTTCAAATCAAAAGCAATCGATAATGCATGGCTTGCTGAGTGCCATCCATTTGATTCCATTTTGTTGTTTTCTGATAATTAAGATCCAAATAAAATGCATGCTTGATTTCTTAATTAATCCTTTTGCTTCCAGGGCATTTGAGAATGACAATTGATTGCAGTTTCCATGGTTATATTTATATATAATTTGTTTCATTTTACACGTGTTTATATGAATGAGAAATGTATAGGGGGTGGGGCTAAACTAATAAATTTTAATGAAAAAAGACATTAAAAATCAAATTTTAAATGATTATATAAAAAATATACTCACTTTTCAACTAGATTAATCCTTAATTTTTTTTAATAAATTGAAAAGGGCATATAATATATTTATCTCAAAATCAATTTATATTTTGATAATAATTTAGCTAGTGATTATATATTTATATTCTAAAACTAATAACCAAAAATAAAATAAAAATGCTGGTATCATGTCGTGTCGGATATGGCATCATCATTGGAGGTGGGACCAGTTCCTCGACTGTCTATTCTAAACAGGTGGACTTGGTGTCAGTGGGTGATCCATCTCATCACCATACATCCATCTCATCACCATGCATCCATCTCATCAGTACTATACCGAGAGTCTTAATTTGGATCTGCAGACTTCTTGCTGGTCTTGCTCTTCTTTCGACCCAATGAATCGATGAAACAAGCCATGTTCCAAGCTGGATGAACAGCTAATGTCTCGCTCGTCCCCACCATTGACTAGTAACGAAGTCAATCTTGGCATCGCTACTAGTCATTTATTTATTTAGTGGAATTTATTAGTAATATGTTTCACACACACACACACACACACTTGATTTCATGAGAGCAATATTCTATCCCAAATGACTGTTAATTTGTATTATTTTTTATTAGGTGATTTTAAAGATATATATTTAAGAAAACGAACTGATAAGATTCGATATTTCAATATGTATATTGGAATTTACTGATGATTTTGCAGAATTTTCACCATCTAGCTTTGCCTCTCATGTGCCCTACAGCAGCCTATGCTGACATGCAAAAATCCCCGTCACAGAATACCCTCCAAACAAGCCCTATCAAAAGAAAGAAACATTATCCAAGGAAAACAAGTGTGGAACACAAATAGGCTTATCAACATGGAGAATTGAAAAGAAAAAAAAACAGCTGAGACAAAGGACTGGAGCTTGGAATCACCATGGCAGCCCCAAGCTGCCATTTTCATTTCACAGCTCATAAAGTTTCTAAAAATGTGATAACCAGGCCGTTTATCTCCTGCTCAATGCAGCCTTCCCAGAGTAATATTAAGGTAACAATTTAATCACCCTCCTTTTGTACTTAAAGTGGAGAAACAAGCACAATACTTTCTCCTTTTGTAATTCTAGGTGGTTATAAATGGAGCAGCAAAGGAAATAGGAAGGGCAGCAGTAATTGCAGTAACTAGGGCAAGAGGAATGGAGGTGGCAGGTGCAGTAGATTCCCATTTTGTAGGGGAAGATATCGGGAAGGTTTCAGTTTCTTTTTTCTCGTTTTGAACCATAATTGTATGCCCATTGATCTGTAATTCACCTTGTGTTCAACCATTAATCCTTTCTTTTCTTGGCCTAAGTAGCTTTGTGACATGGAAGAGCCTCTTGAAATACCAATAATAAATGATCTTACTATGGTATTAGGTTCCATATCTCAGGTAATTCTATGATTAAACTGATTAATTAGTCTCCTTTTCCGACCAGCAAAGTTCATCGATTGAGCAATTTGTGATGTCTTGGCATGCAGTCAAAAGAAACAGGAGTAGTAGTTGATTTTACTGATCATTCCACAGTTTATGACAATGTGAAGCAGGTTCATCTGCTTTCCATTTTGAAATTTATTTATACATTTTCATCATCAATTACTACTAATCATAGGCTTTTTTTTTCTTCAATTTGGTGATTCTCATTAGGCAACAGCATTTGGCATGAGAAGTGTGGTGTATGTTCCTCGGATTAAACCCGACACGGTCGGAGCATTATCTGCATTCTGTGACAAAGCCAGCATGGTGAGCACAGGGTGAGCTAGATACCATATAATTACAGTTCAAATTTGGTGATTTCTAGGACTGACAGAAGCTTCTGCGATCCATCTTAGAGCATTTTTTCTGAAATTTTTTGTTGAGATTATTTCATACCGGGGAAATGACTGCAGGGTTGCCTGATTGCACCAACCCTGTCCATTGGTTCTATACTCCTTCAGCAAGCTGCCATTACAGCTTCCTTTCATTACAGCAATGTAGAAATTGTTGAATCAAGAGCAAATCCAATAGTAAGTGATGGGAAATTTTTTAATGTATTTGTATCGAATCGTGTTAAGAAGAGTAATCCAATCAAGCAATGTTTTTTTAATGTCTTCGGTGCACAGGATTTCCCGTCAATGGATGCTGTTCAAATTTCAAAGAACCTCTCTAACCTGGGTCAGATATACAACAGAGAAGATATATCTACAGATGTTGCGGTAAGGTTTTCTTTCTTGCTTAATAACCATGGTGGAGATCAATCAAGAATGTTTAGAAACTATAAACATTTATAGTTTGAAGAATCGATGAGATGACACATTGTATAATTTTCATCCTGCAAGGCAAGAGGCCAAGTTCTTGGAGAGGATGGTGTTAGGGTACATAGCATGGTCCTACCAGGGCTACCCTCTAGCACAACTGTTTACTTCTCTGGCCCTGGAGAGGTATGTTTTCTGCTTCACTATTCCCATTTTCTGTAACCTGTAAAGGACCAATCCAACCATTTTTGCTGATGGCCTCAGGTTTACTCTATCAAACATGATATCACTGATGTGCAATCCCTCATGCCTGGCCTACTCTTGGCTATCAGAAAGGTCATCCGACTTAAGGTAAACCAATTCCAATAGCATTCATCCCTTTCTTTCGAGATGACACACTTGATTCGCATGGACTACAGCAATTTGGCTGAATGGCTCTGCAAACGCCATTGTTATAACCTGGTTTTTTTGCTTCAGTCCTTTTCAAAGTTCAGCAATTAATACATGTCTTTGTTATCATGGCAGAATCTAGTGTATGGCTTGGAGAAATTTTTGTGAGCAGCCAAACATCCTTCTTCGGCTGCTGCATGGAACCTAATATTCTGGAATAGCTTACAGTTTAGGAAGAAAAAACCGTGACATCCTGTGGACAAATGTTGCAGAAAGGGAGGGAGAAGGAGATTTTGTTACTTGCTACTTTGTGATGAGTACATCCAGTTATTTTCGTTGACTTTGAAATGTATGCTATTCAACAGACTAATTTCATGAGATTTCATGGTTTTGAGCTTCTGAATTTTTGAGATATAACATGAGGAAGGCTTGTTTAAGGTTCCATATAACTGGTTTAATCAAAGGTAGGGATGCCTAGCAAATGTAACAGAAGTAGAAGAAGATCATAACACGCAAACCACACAGTCCTAGTTACGGCAGGACTTCAACCTCATCCTCATCCAGTATTAGTTTTAGAATAGAACTCTTGCTTTTATCTGATGTAAATGTTTCATAGTAAACATGAAAGACTGCTCTATGTAGAATATATAAATTCACATGTAACTACAGAATTATCATTGATGAATATAGAGAAAGTCTTCTGAAATCATATTGTTCTACATGGTATCAGAGCCTCTCGGCTAAACACCCTTAAAGATCCTTTCTCATGGCTGAACTCAGCTTAGACACTACGTCCAACTCTGCTCCTATTTCATATAGTTTTCCCACTATTAATCATCTAATATCTGTCAAATTAGATGGATCAAATTACCTTGGTTGGGTATCCCAATTCTTGCCAGTTTTAAGGAGCAATGAACTTCTGGGCATTGTTGATGGCTCAGGACCTTGTCCACCCAAATTCCTTGTTGACTCAAATGGACAAACAACGTCCACAGCAGATCCAAAATTCCTTTTATGGAACAAAAAGGACCAGTACTTACTTAGCTGGTTAAATGCTACTCTCTCGGAAACAATCCTTCCTACAGTGTTCGGCTTGAATACTTCTAAGGAAGTATGGGATTCAATGGCCCATCGATTTGCTGCCCAGAATCGGTCCCGTGTATCACACATCAAACGGCAACTTCAAAACCTACAGCAAGGAAACAAGAATTGTGCTGACTATGTTCAAACTGCTAAAAGACTAGCCAATCAACTTGCTGCTGTAGGTAAACCAGTAGAAGATGATGATCTGATATCCTATATTATTGGTGGTCTCAGCTCTGCATATACTCCATTCATCACTGCTTTCTCTTTTGCAACAAGAGATATTTCCCTCTCATTCAATGAATTTCAATCTGAGTTGGTTAGCTATGAGAGCTTGATGGAAAATCAGATCAAAACAATACCACCAGAAACTGGACACTTTGCTTTATTCAACCAATATCGGGGATCATCTGGCTTCAAACAAAAGCAGCGATATGGCCAAAACAGGTACTCCACTCGCAATCAACACTCTTCATATCCCTCTCGTATGCAGCAGACTCAACCACCTCGGAATGACAGCAATATCAACACAAGTTCTAAGCCATTCTCTCGCAATGAGAATCAGTCTTCATCTACTGGTTTGAACAAAATTCGTACCCCATGCCAGATTTGTAACAAGCCTAATCATCAAGCTTTAGATTGTTATCATCGAATGGATTTCTCTTATCAAGGGAGACATCCACCATCCCAGCTGCATGCAATGGTAGCACATACTCATAACTTCAACACAAATGATGATCCATGGTTTGCCGATAGTGGGGCTAACAATCACATCACGCCTGCACTAGACAACTTAACTCTGCAGCAACCATATCAAGGCAATGAGACAATTACAGTTGGCAATGGAGGTGGCCTGCAAATCTCCAACACTGGTTCCACTCTTATCCAAACACCTACCTCTACACTTCACTTGAATAATGTCCTTCATTGTCCTTCAGCTTCGGCCAATTTACTTTCTATTCACCAGTTCTGTGTTGATAATGACTGCTATTTTGTGCTAACTTCTAGCCATTTTTTTGTGAAGGACATGCAGACGGGGGAAATCCTTTTGCAGGGACCATGTGAAGCCGGCCTATATCCAATGCACTTGCAACAATTCTCATCTAAACACTGTCGCAATTTGGTTGCTTTTATTGGCGTAAAAACCTCACTTTCCACCTGGCATAATAGACTCGGCCACCCATCCTCCTCTGTCATTCAACAATTGCTGCGTAATTCCTACTTACCCGTGTCTAGTCCACAAAAACAAGATAATTTGTGTGAGCCGTGTCAATTGGCAAAGAGCAAGAAACTTCCCTTCCCAAATTCTAATCGTATTTCTCAGTTTCCACTTCAACTTATACACTCTGATGTGTGGACATCCCCAGTACAATCATTAAGTGGTTGCAGATTTTATGTCCTATTTGTTGATGATTTTTCACGTTTTACTTGGCTATTTCCATTAAAACACAAGTCAGAAGTCTGTGTGTTTTCTTAAATATAAATGCCTAGTGGAAAACCTATTGTCTCACAAAATTAAACAAATACAAACAAATGGGGGTGGAGAATACATTTCTTCTCAATTTAAAGCATTTCTTGAAAATAATGGCATTACACATAGAATCTCTTGCCCATACACATCCGAACAAAATGGGATAGCCGAACGCAAGCATCGACATGTTGTTGAAACTGGCTTAGCACTTCTTGCTCATTCGCACTTACCAAACAATTATTGGGTTGACGCATTCCTTACAGCTATTTACCTCATTAACAGATTACCTACACCAATTTTGAACAACAATAACCCTTATACCAAATTATTCAAAACACAACCCGATTATTCCATTCTTAGAGTCTTCGGTTGTGTTTGCTATCCCTTACTACGTCCTTATAATAACCATAAATTATCCTTTCGTAGTAAGAGGTGCATCTTTTTGGGTTATTGTTCCAATTCTAAAGGTTATCGTTGTCTAGACCCGTTAACTAACCGAGTCTATATTTCGCGTCATGTGACATTTGATGAGCAAGTGTTTCCAGCAAAGGCTATACATTCAACAACTGTCCCACAACAGGATTTCTCCTCTGCTAGTCCTCAACAAAATCAGGCAAGTAAGTCTCTATCACCACCACCAACTACTACTGTCTTTGCTCCTATTTCTCCTGCTACTCACATCTCTGCAGATATTACTCATGGAGCTCAATCATCATCCTCCCCTCCTTCGACTCAAAACATATTTGGCCTCACCACATACGGTCTCAGAATCCCAGCCTCATCTGCCTGAATTATTGGCCCCAGCAGAATCAAGCCCTCATGAAAATTCTCCTCCACCACTGCCCAGTTCCCCTGCATCACTGTCACACTCCTCTCGGCCACATATTTATCATTGATGAATATAGAGAAAGTCTTCTGAAATCATATTGTTCTACAGCAAATTTGATGATTTTTTTCATGCTTGATCTCTATTTGGTTGCTTTGTAATTACAGAACAAACAGAGCAGTTTAAGCTTCAATTAGATTAACAAAATTAAGATTTGCCCTCAAACGAACAACGGCTTTTACAGCATTTCACGCGATTGGGGTCGGTTGAATCTGCCTTTAAACTGCAACTTCACACTGTAACTAGAGGATTCGTGAAAATTTTACTCCTACGAAGCTAATTTATGTTTTTCCAAGAAGCAAAATTTCATGCTAATAATCATGAGAACCATAAATTGTCCCTTTTCCCTGTTCTTTTTCTCTGATCAGTCCTGAGGACGACTCCCAGCTAATGGACTACATGAGATCCACACCGTACCTTAAACTGGTTTGCATCAGGAACTCCATGGATCTCTCTGATTAAAGCTTGCATATTTGTTGTGATAAACAAATCTGTCGGAGTATAATTTTCCTAAGCTATGAGATGTGTTGCATGGTGATGGTATTCTTTCAATCATTTTCTTGTTTGAAGGAATAATTCAAAAGAAATTCTAGCTATCATGTTCTGCAGAAAACATATTTCCTTTTTAATAGATCATATATGGGATATTGAGATTGGCACAACTGGCCAAGTGACATTCATCCAAAAGTTCGAGCTTAAAAGCTTTCCTCACTTCCTTTGATTTGCAGAGGAAATCCAGTAAATATTCTGTTAACGTCTATCACTTAGTTTAGACATTGCTTCCAATTTCCGGTTTTAGCAAGGCAACCATCACTGTGTCAATAACTATGCATGGACAAAATATTCAAATCACATTCCAGCATCAGCAAATCGGCAACAGAATGGCTTCCAGAAAAAGGTGAGCAACAGAGCAAACTGCATTCTACAACACCATTGTTAACCAGCAGCATACAGAAAGAACAATGGAATCCAGATCTCTTGGATAAATGATCTTGGCATTACAAGAGGTGCACCATCGCTAGATCATTTTGCATGTTGAGTTGCCTCCACAATACAAAAATTGGGTTCGTTTGAAAAGGACAATAAATTACAACAAGAAATGCCAAAATTTAAAATGTAATCCCAAGATGAACCCAAGAATAATCGAAAATTACAAGGAGAAGTTGGGATTCTGTTTTAACACATGGAAATTATAAGAACGTATAACTTGAGGGACCCAAAATGAAAAGGCTTACAGAGCTTTCTTGAAATAAAAATGACCATAGAGCTTCAAGCAAAACATACATCTGAACGAAAAATGTATTTCACACCCTTAGTAACATTCCGAGCTTCATGCAGCATACACTTGTCCCCATGAATATGCAGGAGAGCCATCCCTTCAACAGGAGCCACCTGCAGAGTTCAGATGGGTATCACAAGAGTCAAGATAATGCACAATGGATTACCTAGAACTTAAACTCATCCATAAGGGTAAGAAAAACAAAAAAGATTGTTGAACAAGGAGGAAATACAAATGTAAGGGGAAAAAAACAGATTTTCAAAGATAAAATACAAGGGATTTACATCTGCCACAACACTATTCCTTGATCCATAGAAGACAGTCTCTCCTCCAACTAGAGGCTCTGATGAAGAATCCTTTTGGCTGTTCGGATCAGTTTTAGTTTTGGCTTTAGCAGCACCACTTAAATATATTAAAAGTGTATAATGAGTGCGCTTCCCATCACCTAGATTAACACTTTCATCAATATGTCGTCCAAAGCGCTGACCAACCTTGTACCTGAAAAGGTAGAAAGCACATAGAATTCCAATTAGCATGAAATCCCAAACTATACAGGAGGCACAAAGACTCGGTCTTTACTTCTTATAAGAAAGAAAATGACAGTACAGTAAAAGCACGCAGATGATACAGATGTTTCTCTGCTAAAACTAACTGAACAGCAACTCAACTCCACCAATCTTTAATTCTAAACTAGCCCGGATCTTCCCTAAGATAATTAAGTTATAACAGTTTTATGGTTGCTTGCAACTCATTGATAAGTCTCACACACAGAAGACTTGACTTCCATATACAAATTCATAGCTCGCAGATGTTTTATAAAATAGCTAGTTATGCACAACTACCTAAATTCACCAAAAGAATTGTGATTTCTTATTGTATTTTGCTATTCATATAAACCTGAATCACTTTAATATATTTTCTTAATTGCTTGATAACAAATACATGCTTTTAGCTTTGTTGATTGGCGTGCTTGATAATAAATTGTTCATGAATATTTTATAGAAATTAGTTTTTTATTATTAAAAATTTTAAATAGATTTTGAACATGATTTTATCACATTTATGATTTATTTAGCTTTCGATCACACATCATATGATAATACTATTTTGATATTTTTTGTTAATTTGCTTTAACAATCATTAAAAAAAACAGAAACAATGATTCGAGTTAAAAACATTATGGCAGCTATGATAAACAAGAGATACATTAAAAGAAAAAAATATTTTGATAAAAATTCATAACAAATGTATTTTCGAGTTTAATAACAATGCCAAAATTTTACATTTAAAAAATACACTGCAGGCATACAGACTAGTTAATATCTATATGGAATGGTATAAAACTACCATATATCTCTATAAAAATTGAGAAAAAATGCAGGACAAAAAATCAACAAACCTGTAGAATCTGATATTTGGATTCAAGCCGACAGCAACCTTTCCCCGAATTTTAATGTCAGAAAACAACTTGTTTAGTCCTGACTCCCATATTGCATTTGCAAGAACAGGATCGTTGACAGAAATTCTATCATTATCTCTATAAGCTTCACCATGCGCTGGACCCAGACTCCCTTGGTGAGCAAAACCAATAGATTCTGCAACTTTAACAAATGCCTTTGATTCAGCAGAAGAGAAGAAGTCTTGCACCTGAAAATATTACACAAATTAAAACTATTTCAATCATAAATTTGGACAAGAAAAACAGTTAAAAGAAAAAATCGCTTCTACAAACATATATAGTACTACCCTTTATGTCTAAGTAAAGATGATGAAAAAAGAGTATTACAACATAAGTCAAGGTCACACATCCCACTATCAGAAATTCAAAAATTTCCTCACTTTATACAGCTGAACATGGAGTTGTAATTTTTGGGACACACTGAATGTCTTTAGTCTGCCCATTTGCTTCAGCCAGAGACTGCATTTTCTTATGTTTTTTTCCTCTCTTTGAGAACATTTCATTACATAACACATTCACTTGATACAATCTTACCTCGTAATCTCAATTCACATCAAACTTGATCATGCAGATACCCCATATCTATTACTTTTGAATGCATAAAACCCAGCAATCGAATGGGAAACCTTCCCTCCCTAGGAAACTATGGATACATTATAAAATTCTTTGACCTCAGCTTATCAAACTAACATCGTATCTAAGCTCTAAAACATTCCATAAAAAAGGTAAGAAACTATTATTATTAACCACATAATCATTCAACAATCTTAAACCCCACGCAACTCATCTCACAAAATGAAAAGTTCTCAATTCTCAAACCAGATTACTGTTTAAACAGCTCAACACTGTCAAAACTCAGAGATTTAAACTCTATCTAAGTCCCCTCATTCTCATATCTATTTTTCAATTCCACACCTTTATACTCAATTCCCTACCACGATTACAAGAATCCATGTCAAAAAAATACTCAGATAAAATAAATTTGATCTAGAATTCATTCAAAACTTCAAAAACCAAAGCGGGCATGATTGTAAGTTTGCAATCTAAATCTTGACCATAAATATGAGAAATTTGTCCAGAAGAAAAGGCCAAAACTTACAGTAAATAGATCGGTGTCTTTGAGAGGAGTAATTCGGAGATTCTTTTTGGGTTTAATGAGAGGCCACTTTTCTGCTTCTTTTCTATCTCCCATCTTTCTCTTCTTCGTAATTCTGCCTGCTTTTTCTGCTTCAGCCATTGATGGCCAGCTCTTAACTCGTGTTACTTTGGGCTAATAATATACAGATAATATAGTTTCAGGCTACAATTAATAAATATGGGCCTTTATTAGGTCTGCTCACTTTGAACATACAATCAACAAGCCCATTCTATTAGCCCTAACTAGCTAATTGCCGGCGATCCATTTTGGGGCGGGATAAAAAAAAATTAAATGTAAGAAAAAAGTTAAAAAAATGAGGCAGTGAAAATCTTTTTTGGTATTATTATTAAACCATTGAGTGTTAACTTGCAATAATTTTATAGAAAATAAAATAAAACAAATAAATAAATAAAACAATTGAAAAAACCCAGATGTAGTGGGCATACGGTAGGCAAATGAGAAGGGTCTCTCTTTTTTTCCTTGTAAACCAAATTTTACAGTATAGTTTTTATTATTATGTTAAAAAAAAATATAATCCATAGTGTGGGATAATTATTATTCCAAAGAAAAAGAGAAGGATAAAAAGAGGAACGTTTTGCTGTGGGGATGCAACAACAGGTGCGATAGCCCCACCATCTCCACAACACTACCTACTGCCACAACTAAACTAATCACATCATTTTTCAATTTCTTTTTTCTCCATTTTAAGCCAATCAAATCTCTCCCTCCAAATTTCATTCTCACCGACCTTCCTTTTATTCTAATAAACACCGGCTCGCCGTGCAAGAAGACCCACGTGACACGGTCTCTGCTCAGTGGTCGATGTGACTGTCACTTCTCTTGTCGAGATTTTACTGGTCCTTTGTGAAAGTCATTGTACGATGATTGGATGTCTTAAATAACACTTTCCATATTTTATTTATTTATTTATTTATTTATTTTCACTTGATTCTATTTTTTTTTTTGTTACTTTTGGTATCGTTTTTATAAATTATTTTAAGTTGTTTTTAACTTTTAGCTTTTAATTTGAATATGATCTAAAATATATAATTCTTAACTTGAATTAAAATTTTATTATAAAATAAAAGCTATCGATCACTTTTTTTTTTGAATTGGAAACATGCCTTTTCTTTCTGTTTTTTAAGTGCGTTATAGAAAGATGAAGATGAGAACAGGTGGAACAAAAAATCATAGAAATTATGGTCGATAAATAAAGATATCTATGTATCCATCCAACAATCTCATCAACCCACTAACCTAAATATCCTCGAGCTTTCGATTAATATAATGGTTAATATCATAGTCATTTTAAATTTATATAATTACAAATTTTATAATTTATAAAATAAATTAAGATACACATAAACTAACATATACATCCATATTAATAAAAATAAAATATCTTTTATAAGTGAATCCAGCTATCATGCCCTAGGTTACTAAGTAAAAACAAACTACAATTTTGAAGTTACATCCTTTGGTATTTTGTAGAATAGGATCTATCTATAATCAAGTTGAATTTATATCTTCAGCAAGCTTTCATTCAATGTAAATTATCATAAAATCTACCAATAACATCGTTTTTATTTTACTATGAGATATAATTTTAACATATTTCATAGTTGAAAATAATCATTTTACAATGACAGTTAAAATAAAATTAAATCAAGACGAATCAAAATGTCAATCAAATGATGTTGTTATGATTTATTTGCAAACTTTCTTATTGTTTCAAAGGCGTATGGTTGACTTTTGTTTTTTTAATTAATGAAATTTAATTTTATCATTAAATATTTAATTTATTAAAAATTGGCCTTACTACCTTTTTCTTTTCTTTTCTTTATATAATATTATCTCAATTTTATGCATATGATCACATGTTTTATGGGTTAACTCTAGCTAGATAAAATTTCTTTTTGTTGTTATGGAGTTAATCCTAAGTTTTGAATTAGGATCCGTGGCTTCAAAGGTTAATAATGTTAAGTAACTTTTTTTTCTTGACTTTTTAAAAATTTAACTATTTCAATCTTATTCTTTAACTTTTATTTATTGGAAATTAATCTTCCTTTTTGTTCATTTCATATATATTGGCTCATCTCGATTATTTTTCTTACAATTTCCTTTGTTATCATTTTTTTCCTGTCAAAATTTATCCCTATATTGTTTTCAATGGCATATCTTTTGAATTGATTTTTTTTTTTTTTTGCAATTAAATTGGTTAAAAATTACATTTTCTAATTGAATTTGGTTTAAGGTTTTCATGGTCACGGGGGTTGCAAGGTAACCCATGTTTACTTGTATTTATTTCCATTGATGTTTTAAATTTATTCTCTTTTTTTCATTATTGTCCTTAATATTAAGTTGATTGATAATTGAACTTTATGATATTATTCATTTTTCTTTGAAATGCATTCAACCTAGTATCATGATAGAGTTAGAGATTTTTCACATTAATCCAAGCGAGCTTGAATTGAGTTTTTTTTAACTTTTCCTTATTTTTTATCATTCAAAATTATATTTACTAGAGATTTAGCTTCATCTCTTCTTTTTTTTCTTTTTCCTTTTCTTTCATGGAGTTATCATATTCTCATTTGATTTATTATAAATTGGCATTCTAATGTTTTTTTTACATGTTTGTTTATGGGTGTATCATAGTTTTGTCACTAGTCTCAAACTTATGAGTTAACTAAGTTTAACTGGGTTTTTTTGTTTTCTTTTCCCCCCTTTTTTTAATCATTAAATTGTTTAATGATCGACTTTGATTGTTTTCTTAAAACTTTTTCCCTTGTTATATTTCTTTTTTGTTTATTTATTGCTGTTGCATTTTTTATTACATGTTTAAGAATTACTAGTTTAATCAATAACTCAAATCTCATCTTTTTCCCTGACATTGTTTTTTTACATTGGTTTTTTTTTTTTTTTTGTCTATTATAGTTTATGCACTAATAATGTTCATGTGAAAATCTATTAAATTGAAATAACAACAAAAACAACTATATATTTAAGATCCAATTTCATGGAAAGTGGTTTTATTTTTTAAAGTCATTTTCATGGAAAGTTAGTTATTTTGTGATATTTGATAAATAAATAAATAAACCATTTTATAATTTATACATGTTATGGAAAATAAATTTAAAAATAATCTATTGATATTTTAATTTCGTTTTTTCAAGTTTATAAAAAAAAAAAAACAGAAACCAAATCTAATAGATAAAAAGATTGAAGGAGGATGAAATTAAAAAATATATATATAAATTTATAATTTATTTCAAATGAAATAATAAAAATAAAATTGAAAAATATTTAAAAAAAACATAAATTATTTTGTATTAAATAATTAATAATTAAAATAATAGAAACCAAATTTGATAGATAAAAAACTTTAATTTAAAAAATATATATTTAAAATAAAGATCAAAATTGATATAAAAAATAAATTATAAATAACGAAATTAAAATAACAACAACAACAATAATAAATTAGAACAAAATTAATGCAATAAAAAATAAAATAATTAAAATCTGAATAACAAGGTGTGTATGTTTGTGTCTACACAGTACACACACATACATATTAACTATACCTGGAGCTCAGACTCAGGATTTCCGGAGCTGTCCTGTATATCTGTGTATCATTTCAAAACAATACTAGTATAGATGAACTTTTATAGCTCTAGGGTTTCATGGAGAATCTTTGATAACCTGGTTTAAACTTTTTAAGGATTAATATATAAACTAGGAGGAGATGGTGAGGGGAAAGATTCAAATGAGAAGGATAGAGAATGCAAGCAGCAGGCAAGTGACCTTCTCCAAGAGAAGAAATGGGTTGTTGAAGAAAGCTCGTGAGCTATCCGTTCTCTGCGATGCAGAAGTTGCAGTCATCATATTTTCACAGAATGGAAAACTATATGAGTTTGCAAGCACTGATAAGTGGGTTTCCTTTCCTTTTTCCTTCCTTGATTACTTTGACTTTGTTTTCGATGATGCATAGCTCACAAAAAAAATATTCTGTGTTTTTTTAATAACATAACTGGTTTCAATGGTAGAGTTAAGACAAGTTTGTCTACGATGTTGTAGGGATCTTATATCCAGGGAAGTGGTGAGATTTCACTTCATTTGTACCATATAGATTTACTTACAGTCCTTTTAGATTTTCACTTTAATGGTGATGCTTTAAATCAGATAGCTAGCTAGGTGGAGAAATTTTTGTCATCAAAGGCCATATCCTTGATTTTATTTCCTTTTCCTTTCCTCTTCAATCTTTATATTGTTTCAAGTACACCTTATCTCTTTGGCTCTATACTTATTTTCTGATCTATGCCATCTAGGGTTGAAATTAATGCTTTCTTGAGGTTTTTGCTATGAGAGAAAAATGGAAGCTAGCTACTGTACTTCTGGTTTTAGCCAATTGATTTCGGTTCTCTGTTGTGAGATTCTGGTTTAGGCACCTCATTTTCATTCTAAAGGTTATAGAAACTGGATGCAAACGAATCTACCAACACTTCTATAAAGTCATTCTTCTCCTTCTAATAATAATTTTAAGACCACAGGTTTTAAACACTTTGTAGTTTAATCGATGGGTTCTTTAGTTATAGTAACATCGATCTTTTCTCTCATTGTATCTTCTGCTACCATTGAATTTCGATGACTTTGCTTTGAATTGTACTGTGTATAGTGTGCTCTATCTTGTTCTTGTCCGTGTGTGATATTGAAATGCTTGTAAAAGATGTATTCTACTTGTTTATGTGTTTGGGTCAATCTCTGGCCAAAAGTAAAGATGTATCGTGATTCATAATCTTCCTGTCCCCATGATTTCATCCATTAGCTGCTACTCAGATTCCTTTCACCATATCCGAGAATGCATGCTTTGTTGCAAAATTTTATTCCTGTGTAAGTATCTATATGTTATCCTAAGTTGTGTTAAGAACAAAATCAAGAGAATATGGAAATGAGAAACTAGTTCCTTGTAAGAAAAAAATCAATCTTTCTGTTAGTGAAATGCTTTTCTCCATAAATTATCATTGACCTTCAAGACAGAATAAAGATTTAGGTGAAGAAATTAATACGATGTCCTTCTTATTTGGTTTCATAGTACATATGCTTAGATCCTGGACATTTTAACCACAAATTGCGCCTTCAATTTTTGTTCAGAAAAAGTTTTAATCCCATCTTTTATTTTAGTAATGTTAATCTTTCTCGAAATCACTTTCTGAAAAATCTCATTTTAACGATCAGAATTTTTTTGCAAATATTCCTTTTCTAAGATCATCATTAATCATGAAAACGAAGCTAAACAATAAATCCCACTTGATTCATAAGCTGGTATGAATGATCAAACAGAACTGCTATCGTTCACAAGCTGTTAAAATAATGTCTACTCATAGCAAGATCATCGAGGGGATGTGTTATGTGGTTATCAATACACCATTAAAAGAGTCTGGCTAGGCACTGCACCTTCAGCTCCAGTGAATTCTTTTTCATGAAAGATATAGTTTATGCTTAGAAATTGAAACATATGCAGCGCAGGAAGCTCTGATGTTCTAGCAATTGCCACAAGACTACTAAATATATATATATATATATATATATATTCATCACATTTTGGCTATAAAATATACTAACTCTTAATCATATCTAGTCAAGGTTGGGACTTGGATGCTATCTGCGGGGAGTTTGTACTTGCTGAACAATATGTTGTTTTCAAGCTATAATCAAGTTAATTGGGTTTACAAGCATTGTGGAGAGTTTCTCCTTTTATTTTAATTTTAATTTTTGCCCTATTCTCAAAGAGATAAAGGAAAGATTCATGAATTGACGACATCTCGTGGTTGGGATTCTTCAGAATGCAAAACACGATTGAGCGGTACCGTATAGATGCCAAACAAGGGTACACTGATAGGATTGATGAGGAACTATATAAGGAGGTTAGTCCTTTTATTTTTTATTTTATGTAAAGATTGTCAAGGCATGCAGTGTGACTGTTACTAATTGATTAAGCCAAAGTGGAAATTGCATAAATCAGTGTGATATTTTATTTGGTTACACTTAATTGTTATATGGTTTTATTATATAGTTGCTTTCATTTTTTTTTCTAATTGAATTACAATCGATGTATACATGATCTTATTTTGCTTTACAGTCATAGTTGGTATCCTAAATTGAATTTCTGCTAGCCGTGACAAGGTCTCTCTTTGAAGTCTAGTGAAAAAGGCAAATCATTTATATATATTCTTCTTTTTATAAATTGTTGTAGATTAATATTCTTAGAGTAACATTTCATAATTTAAAATTGATATAATTTTTTAATATAAAATTTAAGAGTTTTAATGAACATTAATGACGAAACAATTAAGAGCTAATTAATTGTCAATTAAAAATGGATCAATTGAAGAAAAGATTGCATACATCAAAGGATTTCATTACTTCTAGTAGTCAAACATGTGATTTATCATAAGATACATGCATTGATTAATGGATGGATCATCGAAGGATATGAGATCTAATTAAGTTGAGCACTCACATAGTCATAAAAATAAATAAACGCTCATGCTAACTATTACGTACTAACATGGTTGAATTTGAGAATTGACATGGGATATGCTTAGAGGTACGTATATCTTCTTTGAGATTATCTCCCAACCATGACAAGGGTTTCATGATATAGTTAGAACTGCAGACTGCCTATATATTGTCGAGGAAACAAATCAAGCAGTATACACAAGGTGACATTTTATCGAAAACAAGATCACAGAGCAGTTTTGGTGCAGTTTCCAACAAAAATCATATTGGTTTATGAAATTGTGTCTTAAATTGTTATTTAGTTTTTAATTTTCTAGTTTACTCTTTCTGTTTTTGTCATGAAATTACCTTCTTTTTCGCTAATCGCTATTTTCTTATGGTGATTAATTTGGCATGCAGCAATTAAGATACGAATCAGAAAACATGGCCAGGAAGATTGAGATAATCAAAATGTCGCAACGGTGCATATATAACTTGTTGATTCTTCTTCTCTCAGTTTTCTGCATATAAATGATGCTGGTATACGGATTAAGTCTTACTAAACTTCTGAAATTTGTTTCTTAGAAAGCTTTTGGGGAAAGATTTAGATCCATGCTCTTCTGAAGAGCTCCAAGAAATTAGCAGGCAGCTTGAGATAAGCTTAAACAATATCAGGGCAAGAAAGGTACATGTTTCTTAAGAAACTGTGCCAAATGTAGCAGATAGAAGAAGATGTTTCGATAACCTTGGAAGTTCTGATTTTAACCAGTCAATTGAAAAGCTAATAATTTTTTTTATTGGTTATAATTCAGGAATGGTTATTCAAGGAGCAGATAGAACAATTGCAGGCAAAGGTAACAAGAGATGTTATATTGCCATTAAGATTCTAAGGAACCATTTGTCTGCGCAGTGCACTGCACTGCACTAAAACCTTCAATTTTATGCTCTATGAGCACTAAATAAACCGACCTAAACTGAAGATCCATTAATCCAGCTATATAATTGTATTAAAGCAATTTCTTTTACTTTTTTCGCCATATTCTTATTTCAGGAAAGGCTTTTGTTAGAAGAGAATGCAAGGTTAAGGAAGCAGGTAAACGCTTGTTTTTTGTTCTATAACATTTACTTCTCTAAACCTAATATGCATTCTTGCATGTTTAAGGTTATATCCAAGTGCCAATATCCTGGTCTAATGGAGGTCCACATACCTGCCCCCATCTCGTTTACCCCTTAGATTTTTATCTTACACTAGTTTTGTTTGAGCAGTTTTTTTTATATTATTGTATTTGTTTAGTGTGATGCACAGCCATGGCTGCAAATATCAACTCAACCGAACCAAGCTGTGTCATACTTGAGCTCATGTAGCAAGAGTTCAGATGTGGAGACTGAATTGTTCATTGGAGTGCCACAAATGCGCTGCTTGTAATTATTGTAAGTTCCTTTCAATGTTGAAATAGATTTATATTTAAATACCACTTGTTGGACACAAATAATGTTTTCGATATCATATAATTGTTCTCTGTCATGTAATGTATGGTATGGATAAAGGAGAGAGTGTACAGTGCAATAAAATAACAAGTATATGTTGTCCCTGTATATCCAAGTCTCTTTACCCTAGCTAGCTGGCAATATCTAAGATAAATTGTGAGCTCCATGTGAATGAAAACAACTCGATTGGCGATGAATTCGCTGAAAACCAACTCAAAATTATGGTCTCCTCAAGCTGGTTATGAGTTGGATCGAAGGCACAGCTATCTTGGCCTGCCAGAACATTGCGAGTCATGTTTTCTAGAGAGGTTGAGGATTACCTTCCGGTATCCAAGTCAGAAGATAGGAGCTCTGAAAGGTGGTTGTATATGTAAGTGTTTAATTGCAGAGAACGTTCAGGTTCAGATTTGAACAAGAAAATGTAGATGAAGTCCTTTTATTCTAAAAAGGAAATTCATTTATCTATTTTGGAGATCAAGACTACTTCTATAGCCTTTTACTCCTACAAGTGTGTGTAATTATGTCCATAATAAGACGAACTGGCTTCTTAATTCCCCATGTAGTTTTGAACTATTTGGGTATGAAGGTTTAGCCTGGATGGTTTCCAAGGACTGTGACGTGGTAGCAGAAGGCTTGCGATCTGCACGGTAAGTCTGTCGTTCGAGTTAGGACGTGTACTTCTTATAAGAGCCTAAAATAACCAAAGTTTTACTCCTTCACCTGAACGCACACAAAGTGTGCTTTCCAGAGATAGGGTTTCCTCACATTATAAAAAAAAATAGCATTAAATGAATCTCTAGAAACAGGTGATCAAGGGTGTTTTCTCATTTAAAATATTTAGGTTTTATCTTTGAAGGAGGTGACCAGTTTATTCTGAGTAAGCAAAAAAGGTCTTTAATTGGTGTATCGATTTTATCCAGAGTTCTGGGAGATGTTAGCAAGCCTAATATCTTGGGGTGTTATCTGAGCCTTGGATATGTAGATGGGCTTTGCAGCCCATTATGGTTTTGAATTCATATCTTCATGAAGCCTCATTTCAAGTATTTAAAACATAAAATCTAGAAAATATTAAAAAATATATTTTTTTCAAATCTAAATCAGTTGTAAAATATTCCTTGAAACACGGTGTACGCTTAGCCCCAAACCTTGAGGGATAAGCGGGCATGTCATTGACAATGGTAACAACATTTTCTTTTTAATGATGATAACGTGTGGAGGACCCCTCTGATCCCATCACTTCTCGCAACTTTTGAATTACAGTTGCTGTTGTTTCTACAAAATAAATTAAAATAATATTTTTTATTTATTTTTAAAAAATTATTTTTAATATAATCTAAAAATATATATAAAAAATAATTGAAAATAAAAAATAAAAATAATATAAAAAGTTGATGCATTAGGACTAGGATTAAGGAATGGTTAATTATTTTTAAAGAGAAATCCTGATGATAAAGACTTGAAATTTTCCTCTAAAATTCTCGAATTACAAAATTTAAGATGAATGTTTTTTTTTTATTAATATGAGTGTCTGGTTCAGCTTGCATGCACTTCAATTAATCCCTCAAACTCTGAAATTAACGGTCATATAAGCTTTCATTGGTCATTATATTAGCAACTATAAGACTCAAACATTGTATCACATAAATGTCTTCGTCTTAATACAATACCTAGTGGCTAAAAAAACAAAAGAATTCTATATTTTTTTAATATAATCTGCTTATTTATTTATTTATTTATTTATGATAAGCGACAGTAATAACCATGTATTGTTAATGAGATAGTTAACAAGACCTCAATTATAAGATCAATTAGATCATGATTTTTTAATTAAATCAATCAACTCCCGTTTATTTTTTTATATAATCTGGCAAAGACTAGATCCTTATTTATGGAGCAATAGCGAATTGTACCATGTAAAATATTTTGTATGATTTAATGCTGGCTTGAAATTACGTTTTAAACCTATTTTTGAATAAATTTAATTTTTATTTATTTTATGATTAAAATTATTTTTAAAATTTTAAATTATTTTTATATAATGATATCAAAAATATTTTTTAAATAAATAAAAAATAAATAAAAAATCAAGATCTAACTCCATCCAACCCATCTCTTCTCTTCAATACTGCCCTCCGTATATCCTAACGTATCTAGACAACCACATAGCCAGGCCCTACTCTAACCAGGACAATGACTATTAAGCCCCTAGCAGACGCTCCCCCCGTCTCTGACATGTAGAAAGCTCTATGCAGACAATGACTGGGGCGCACATGATTAGCATGGAAGACTTCCACTGTATAGGAATGAACAGGACAAGATTGTTTCAGGGACAGATAAGACATTAACCTAGTTGCAGTGGTTGCCCACTGCAAAATAAAAAACTGTCTATTTAAATAATTTGTATCCAAGCTCTCACAGTGGGGCCGCATAAAATATTTTTTAATATAAAAAAGACAAGAAAAAATAATCCATGATACAAGTTAATTATTCGATTGATAATTTAAATAATACAATTACAGAATATATAATAATAACAATAAATATAAAAATAAAAAATAACTGATTTTTTAAGAAAAAAATTCAGCCAACTCCAACTATAAAACAACTCAAAGAAAAAAACAAAAACACAGCAGAAATATTTTTTATTAAACTACATTAGCTCGATTCAAAATCTTTAACCCAACCATGATACCAAGGTGTAGATGTTCGAAAACAAATTGAATAATATCATGAAGGTCCATCACCGAACAACTTAAAATTAAGAAGAAGAAAGTTTAAAGAGCAATGGAAAAAATTTGAGAAATATAATTTACAACAATATCCAAAAAGCCTTGAATGATAGTTTTGTCGGTTTTATCTTTAAATGCATAAAAAAAATTACACTGTTTTAAAAGTAAAAATACTCTAGTAGTCATTAGATAGTTTGATTTACATGGTTAAAAGAGTAATTTTGATATTAAAATTTTAAGCCCATACAACCATGTCACAAATACAACGATGATGGTGTTTAATTAATGTGTTAGGATACCAATTTTACTTCCTCATCATCTCTTTCACTCTTTATACACGAAAGTGTACATAACTAATAATAAATACAATGAATGATGACAGAATAAAAAATATCTTCATATAATAATAATAATAATTTACTTTTGTCCACCATAAATTTGTGGAAAGTCATATGTTACCATAATCATGTGCTCCTCACTCAAATAAATGATATTGTATATAATTAATTAATCAATTAATTATATATATATATATATAGGTAGGTTATAGTGATCTGGGCCCTAGAAGCTGGACCACTTTGAATTTGAAATTGGGAGTTCTCTCCCTCTGCTTTTTGTATGAACAGTGTCAGGTGGATTCAATATAGATTTTAGAGTTAATGGTCAGGAATATTATTGAGGGGAATCTGCCAGTTTTGCGCAAGAACTGAATCTGAAGATCACGCCATGACCTCATCACTTGCACACTATTTTATTGCATGAGGGCAATATTTTGCAGCAATTTAAATCGTTTAATTGAGTTTTTCTCTGCACTGTCAGTGGTGAAATCTTATTATATTCAGAGAGACACCGGATGTGGATAAATCGAGTTAATTATTTAAATTTTATTATTTAATTGAGATGCACAGTGAAGGATGCTTCTTCTCCACTCTAAATTGAATTTAGTGTGTGTGTGTGTATTTCTTGCCAGCATCGGCAAGAGATTTAGCTGTCCTCAGCAATGAATACTCCGCCGAGGGAAACCATAACACTCCCATCTAATCAATGGAGTAATGCTTCACAGAACTTTCAAGTTACGAATCCTTTAATTTCACACAGGAAAATAAATTGCAGGTTTCCATAGCAGAAATAAAGCGCCGTTGTCACCATCAGCATTAATGGCCTCATTGAATGGACATGGACATCGATGGATTCCTTCCCTGAAAATGGTGGCCAATAGGCTCAAAAAGTTCAGAAACCAATGGGTTGCTGCTATAAGCAAACAAAAAATGATCTACACGGCGCAAGCCTCGCTATAAACAGCTGCTCTGCTCGATCATTATTTAAGAGACAGTAGGTCAACCATAACAGTTTATCATCAATTACCCTCTCTCTCTCTGACCCCATCATCATTATTGATTGACGAACATAATTTCTCAGCTTCACATGATGGCTGCCGCATGCAAATTCAATTTGAATTTCTTAAAACATCTACACACCTGCATTTGCATTTTTCATATATATATATTCGCCGATTGTGATTGCTCTCCTGTGCATGCGAAAAATGATTCAAAGAAAAAGATTGATTTCAATTATCACGTAGATAGTTCAAGATTTTCGGTTGAAATAAAAGTAATAATTGAAAGGAAAATGATGCGACGGGCAGTGAGTGCTGTGGTCAGTGACGATGATGCATCATGAGAAAGGAGACCTGGTTGTTGCCTTGGTGGTTGGAGGTGACGCCTTATACAGTCAACCAGCCATCACTCACTGGCTTGACCTAACCTCATCACTCTTCTCGGGATAAAAGTTTAAATCCGTGTTTTTCAGCATGTTTTAAAAATGATTTTGAATAATTCTATTTTTTTTAAAAAAATAATTGTTTTTATTTAAATTATTTTATTGTATTGATATAAAAAAATACTTTTAAAAAATTCTCAAACAAAAATGGTGATGACATGGGATTATAAAATGCAATGGGAAAAATACAAATCGGGGTCTACTTCCCGGGGCTTGTCATAAATCACATGTTGGTGATGACAGGGGATGCGTATATATTAACAAAAACCTGATATATTTTTCAAACATATGATGTAATGATAGAGGACATATATTTCACAACGTAATTAACATAGATAAAAGTCGATTTTATTAATTTTAAAAAAAAATCAAATAATATTATTTTAATTAATCCAAACGAATTGTAATAGCTTATACTTGTATTATTGAGTATAACATAAAAAATATAAGAGAGATAATTAAACTTAAAAATCAATGGGTTCACTTGTGGATGCTACGTCAATTTTACCTTATAGATCATATGGTAAGATCATTTTGACATGCTTTTGATATTTCAAAACTCTAGTAAAATAAAAGAGTTCTAATCAAGTCAGGATTACACTGGACTATACATATGAATTGCAATGCAACAAGATTGAAACATTGTACAGTTTCATTGCCTAACTTTCTTATGATTTATGGCTTGAAAATGACAGGATCTAAAATAAGTCTTTTTTTATAAAAATTATATCTAGAGATACCATCTTTTTGCCATTTTTTCCTGCTTAATCTGAAGTTACAGAGCTTTATATGTGGATTAAAAACCGAGGGAGGGTCAAAATGAATGTTGCTTGATAATTTTATATGTTGTGATGACGAGCGGTTTTGGGTGCATAAATTACATAACCGACTTTTCTTCCTTTTAGTGAAGTTGTAGCTATTTATTTTAGATTAAAAAAAAATCAAACCATGCATGAAACTAAATTCTATAACTTTATATACAATTAAAATGATAATCAATGTTCTTGAGTGATTAAGTTGAGTCAACTAAAAGTACAAAAAATTAAAAACGGTTTAGAATTTACTCGATATAAGATTTAAATTGTAAATGATGATTAAGATACAATAATTAGACTAGTTTATCTCATTGGTTCTAGTGACATTTATGTTTAGATGATCGAAATATAATAATTAAACTAGTTGATTGTCGCGCTAGTGGTATTTGTGATTAGACATGCAAGATATAATGATCATATTAGACTGGCTATCTATGTTAGATCCAAAGTTGTCAATATCGTTTCGGTTGGTGTTTTATTTTTTCAATTGGAATGAAATGTTTTGGTATCCGGAGTGTTTCGGCGTGTCGTTTCAGGATTGTACTGTTTATGTCATCAACTATAGTTATATATAGTGCTATCAATGATTAGATTGCGATGAAAAAATTGTTCAATTCAATATCATAATAAGTATGGAGTGCTAGTTTGTTTGAGTGTTAGGAAGATTGGACTTGTTGATATAACATAAACATTTTTAATATATATGACTTGAGGACATGAAAACAAATAAATTTGTATCAAGGAAGGAATTAATAGGCAAATTAATTATGCACAAGACTAATTATTAAAAAATTGTAATCCTTCTAATAAAATGCAATAACTAAAAATTTGATACATACATCACATCTCAAGGCTGATTGATGGATCATATCTTTTTACTTTTGTTTAGATTCAAATATGTAGTTTATAGGGTATCAAACTAATTTGTAATATAATTATATATTCTTTCGGATAATGTAACTTTTATAAATATATGTTTTCATAATGCTAAAACCAATTATCAATAACACTTTTGATTATTTATGAACAAATATTGATGCATCTGTTTAGTTTGAACTTTTTAATTGAAGCTTTTCCTAGTTTTATATAAAAAACTAGAAAAACAAAATTATGATTATTCATACTATTGAACGATTATATTTTATTTTCGCAATATAATGAAGAAATTACTAGACATTTCATGAATTCTATGCCATTATTTTTCAAAATTATAGATTTTCTTATAGAAATAATTAATGAATCTCATATTTTTTAATTTAAAAAAAATACAGTTTAGTTAATAGCAATCATAACTTTGAAGGCTTTTAAAGTTCACGTACGCATAAATATGTACGTCTCGGGTCCATGCAAGACCATCTCTTTAAGTAATTGCCCTTTTTCACTTTTTCTAGCTCAAACTTCCATAAAATCCGATCCAAATCTATCCTAAAAAGCGAATATAGTTACGTTAAAAGTTTTCATTTTCGTTTCTTTTCTTGGATTTCTTAGATAACACTGTTTGTGTAAAGTTTTGGAAAAAATTACAATGTTTGAAAAGTCTTGGAAAAAACATACGAAAATTACAATCTTGCTCGAGTCTAACCCTAATCAATTACGATTCTAATCCTAAATTATAATCAATTATAATTTTATTTAGTGGTTTTTGAAGTGTTATTAGTTTCGTTGATATGTTTTTAATAGTACTAGTGTATCTCCAATAAATATTTTTTTGGCATTCCTTCTTGTGTTGCATATTTGTAGTTATTTCTTGAATCTATTTTGAAGAGAAATAAATAGATGATGGGAAAAAATCAAATTTGAATATTCATAAAAAATATATAAATAATTTCTCCTAAACTAAAATATATATATTGTTTAATCTTTCTCCTTTTAAAAATAAATACAAATAACAACATCATAAATAGAAATGATCTAAAAAATATTAATTTTTTTTTTAATTTAATATATATATATATATATATATATATATATTTATATTTTATTTTAAATATTTTTAAAATGCATTGTGAAACATGACATAAGTGGGGGTTATAAACAGGACTTGAGTCAAACAAAAGTTTGCTGGTTTTCAATATCAGCGGACTTATTTCCCAAAAGATAGTAAAAACAAAAGGAGGATAAGAACTCAAGAACAAATAGATCACTGAGAGTGAAAGAAACTTGATAATCATGCACATCATGATGATCCATCTGACGACAATCTGAATAAATACAGAGCTGACTGCAAAACCGTAACACGATCACTACTGAGAAACCATCTTTTTAAAGATTAAAAAGAGCAGCAACAAATTAATTAAGGGAAAAAAAAGGTGATACACTATACAATTTATATACTCTTACAAAGCAAGATGGAGAGAGAATGGAATCCGCTGTCAATTGTTGTTTTCTTTTAAGACCCAATGAGATAGCAAGTGCGTTGTTGTCGGAGAAAGAGTTTAAATCTCCACGTGTAGACCTCAAACCTCTTTTTTACAAGTCCCGATCTTGAGTTTGGACACTCCACACTATCACCCCCTTAGCATATAGCATCTCCTCACGTGAACAACCCACGTGACCCTTCTGCTCTCTTGTCTCTCAACCATGACTAGGTCAACCCCGATTGCTCTAGTCAAATGTATACGTTATCGTTTTGCCGCCACTTCAATGTCTATAAAAAATCGACGCCGTTTCATGTATCAATGTTTCCACAATCTCCTTCTCTATTTCCATCACAATCCCTTCTCCTTCTTCTCCAAATGCAATCTCACTTTGATCCTTCATCAGCTGGGGCAAATCCTTGTCGATTAACCCATCAATGTCTTCGAGGTCTTGACAATCAGCGCAAGGGAAGCTCCTAACCTTTTTGCATAACATGTGAGCCAAACACGACCCATTCATGTCACCAAGTAGAAAATCCCGAGTGAATAAGCCAAATCTAGGACCACTCCAAGGTTTCACGTAGATGTATGGCCGTAAGATGTTGACCAAAATCTCGTCGACAAGATTGAACAATAATTTTCGATTGCACCGACGGCCCAAGTTGTGACGAGCTTGACAAGTGGTGGTAGAGGCTGGTGTGGTAAAATGTTCGAGGTAGTAAAAAGTTGAAGGGTCTAGAGGATGAGACGGAGAAAACCATCTGGTAAAAGACACTGGGGTATCCTTGTCTATGCCAGTACGTTTCAGTATTCTACTAATGTACTCATATTCTTCCTGTGCGGCTGATCCATCTCCGGTGGTGATGATGTGGGTGGCGACGCCGTTATTAGACTTATCATCATTGTTGTTTACTCGGGCATCGAGCCTCCTTGTAGCTTGTGGTTGTTTGTACGACTGGCTCGAACAACTAGATAACTGTGAGCACCATTTCGATTCCTGAGCAGCATTCGATACCTATATTTATCACAAAACGCATGCAAGGAAAATAGCAAATTAATTTTCATTTCATTTCTTAAAAAATATGCATATTATAACTAAGAATTTGGAAGGAAAGTAGTCATGCTGTACCTGTTTTTGAGGGATTTTTGTAGCCGGGGGAGTAGGGTCTTTCTTGACTGCAGGAAGGAGAGTTGGGAGAGAGATGTTAAGGTCATTTGATAATGGGGTTTTGTTGCATTTCTTGTCAGGCATATTGGTTTCTCTAGCTGATTTTGAAAGGATAAATGGCTCTTCTCGCTTGGTTCTGATAATATCTGATGTTTTTAGAGGTTTCTTGACGATTCTTGGTGGTGGTGGACCAAATTTTTCTTCTGTCACTTTGTTGCACTTCCTGAAAGGTCTCTGCTGATGCTGGTACTGTTGATCCTGCTGGACCTGAGGTAAATCTGGCTTTGTTGAAGTTTTGGTATCTTGTGACAAAAGTGATGGGGTTTTTTGAGAATGAGAAATATTATTGTGGTCCTTGCAAGGTGGAGCTGTGGTTGGCTTGTTTTGGGGTTCCAAGAATTTCAGTCTTGGCGAGCAGGAAGTTGTGGTCACAGAACGCTTGCCTGGACTATTACCTGAAGCATCAACCATTTTGGTGGTACTTCGAGCTTTGGAGAGAATTTTCTTGGATCTGTATTGACTAACAAGCTCAAGCTCTTGATCTCTTCTCCTTGTTTGCTCTCTATTTATTACTGTGTTTGTAATATCCAATCCAACTTTCCTGCTTACACTTTCTTTAACCTGCTTCACAATTTGCCTCGCATGGTGACCTGGACTTCTACTCTCTTCTTCAACCTTCAGCTCTCTTCGTTTCAAAGATGATAAACGAGAGATCACTGGGTCTTCACCTGCATTTTCTTTGTTGATTTGAAGTGACAAACGGTGCTCCACATCTGATCTTCTAGCAGATGATATTCTCGGTGTCTCAGGCAAAGAGCGAGTGCCTGAAAAATCATGATCCGAAGCACAACTTCGAGGGCTACTTCTTTTGCTCAGGTGAGGTGGTTGTTGAGGTCTGCAATGGCGGTACTGAAACTGTTGTTTCTGTGGAAGGTTTGGTGTGCCAAGAGTTGATGAAGAAGAGTGGCTTGGTGAGTAGGTAAGTTGATCAGGAAGAAGATCAAGACCCATAAGTCTAGCAACCAAATTTGGCGTCTTGGTCCCCGGAGAAGAGCTGATTTCTGATGAAGACGAATCATTTGGAACTCCTTTTGTTTTTATTTGAATGCCCATCTGGATCAATATTTCCGGAAAGAGAAGCGCAGGGTCATTGCTAACTTTACTAAATCAAGAATCTTTGAAAAAGAAAATGGTGATGATGGCAATTGTGCTAAAACTTACAGGGATATAAAATTTCTCATCTTTTGATGATGGCAATGAAGGCTCCTCCTCTTCCATTTCCAAGCTATTCCTCGGTGCTTCAGCACCTGTATCAAAACAAAACCCCATTACTCAAAGTTTCTACAAAAACCAGAAACGAGATTGAGAAATGTAACAGGAGCTAGCTACCTTTTGGGACAGGAGGATCGTCGAGAGGAAGGAACGAGCTGGGCTGAAGAAAATTAGAAGACTGCTGTTCATGGTTTAAAGGAAACTGAAACTGCTGATGGAAATCAAATAACTGGAAAACAGCACACATGCAACCAGAAGGTGAATTGACACCGTCTTTCTCTCCTTCTCTCCCACCTTCACCACCACCACCACCACCACCACCACCACCTTTCTTGGAGGTTTTTCCACCACCCCAGTAATACCATTCCTTTCCCATGTCTGGTCAAAGTTTCTATCTTTTTGCCCTTGCTTTGAATTTACACAAGAAACAGAGATATTATTGTTCGGTCTTAAAAAAATAAGAAAATGAGGGTGATGATTACAAGAATTAGCAGTAGGAGTTATAGACGAGAGAGAGAGAGAGAGAGGAGCTTGAAAAGAATGATGAAGAAGCGGAAAGACCGGATCCATGAAGCATATAGATCAAGACAACCAACAATATTTGATTTTAGGTTAATTGTATTGTTCAGTCCCTCAACATTTGACATTTGTTTAATACGGTCCCTTTATCTTCCTTTTCTACTTCATGATCCTTAAGATATAAGAATTTTGATCTCTTCATTATGGTGTTTCCCCCCCTCGACTAGTTTAGAAACATGAAATAATTCTGAATGTTAGGACCTTATTTTTTGTGGTTTAATTTATTTTTTAAGTGTTTTTCTAACTAGTTTTCACTTAAAAAATATCAAATTAATGTATTTTTAATGATTTTTATGTATTGATATAATAGATAATTAAATAAAATTATAACAAATATTATTTTAATGTATTTTCAATTAAAAAAAGTATTTTTACAAAGCAACATGCATCACATTACTAAAATATACATAAACATATCACTTCTATAAATTGACATGACAAGGAAATTAAATATTTACTTGATTCTTCACAGTTGTGAATAATTATTTATTGTTTTGGATCTTATTGATGAGTATACAGACTAAGACACCACTAAAGATTCGAGTGAACAATTACATAATTAAATATAGAAATATTTTTTAGTGTGGTTTATCATGTCAAGACACGTGCTTTCCAAACAAATGGAAAAAGAACATAGTTACCCATACAAGGACCATAATGCTAATAACTGTAAAATACAGGGGCAGGCGAATGTGACGAAATATATGACAGCCCATTTTGATTTGATTTGATTTTTTTTATAGAGGATTTAACTGAGCTACAAAATGGTGGGTTTGTGGGATTGGAGTGTTTTTATATATATATTTATTATTTATTTTTATACAGTTTGTGATTGTTTTGATTCTGGTTGAGGTTATTTTTTATTATTAAAATAATATATATATTTTTAAAGAATTATTATTGATATAAACATACGAAAACAAAAGAATTATAAAAAAAAAATTTAAAATAAAAATAAAATGTTTTTAAAGTTTTTCAAAAATCAAACATTATCTCCTTTATTAACCCTCGGTCCAAAGTTTACCAGACCAACTCTGCCTTCTCTCTCTCTCTCTCTCACATTGGGAATTGAGATTTGTGGAAGGATGACGATATGACCACGCACCTCTCTCTCTCTCTCTCTCTCCACGCACCTCTCTCTCTCTCTCTCTCTCTCTCTCTCTCTCTGCGGTGCTCTGTTTACAATGTGATTCCCATTAGAGTAACCCCTGAGGTTTTAAATAGTTACAGGGTGGTTTATTGGGGATCTGCAAAATGTCTCTTCAGTTTCATTAATGACGTTTTATCCTATATTTAATTTTATTTTGAAAACAAAAGCAGCAACGAATACTTGCTCAAACCTAATCCAGCATGACTTGTCGATTTAAAACTTTGTTTAAACTGGTTTTTTTAATTATTTTAAAAGTTAATCTGATCAAAATTGAATAGCTAAACAGGTGAGCTCCTAATCTAGCTGAGCAAGCTAAACTTGGATAAAAAATGATAAGTCTAACTCCCTTTTTAGAAAAAAAATACAATTTTTTTTATTTTTAAAAACTAAAATGATAATATTTTGAAATAGATCTAAATTGACATGGAACAGGTAAACTTTGTGCTTGTCATTTATTATTTCATAATGTTTGAAGAGTCTGGCTAAAATAATCATACTTGTTCTAAGTCAATTCAATCTTTTTTGTTAAATTGATATAAAAAGATAAGATAGAAAATAAGATTGAGCTAACACTGTGTTTGATAATTATGTACAAGATAGAATGAATGTTTTTGTATCATGTGTGATTATTATAGATAAAACAAAGTAAAATATAAAAAAATCTATTATACCTTTAATATTTGTTGTTATCAAACATACATGTTAAAGTTTTTTTACTTTACTTTATAATACTATAATAACTCTAGTTATAAAATCAAGATTAACTTGACGAGTTGATTTAGGACCTGAACTAATTAGAGTTTAAGTAATAATAGATGAAGGATTGATTTGATTTTGCTAGGTCAAGAACCCAAGTAACACTTGGGATAACACACTAGTAAAAAACTCAATGATTTATTTTGAGAAAAAAACAATACAAGTTTCAGGTCAACCAAGTTAACCCTCCCGATCCATGAACTAAGTCTTGTCTCGGATTGACTCCCAAGTCGGGTTTTAAAAATATGATAATTATTGTTTTTATTAAGACGTTGGCTCGGATCGACCCATGTTGACCCTCCTGACATTTGACCTAAACCTTGCCTCAATTGACCTCCAAGTCGAGTTTTAAAACTATGATAATACAATTTTTATCCTTACATTATTGATTTAGGTCAAATATGGTAGATCCTCTTGATTTGTGATAGGAGCTTTGTCTCGGTTGACCCCCAAATCAAAATTTAAAATTATGATAAAAAATATTTTTGTTTTATGTTGACACTAGTCAACTCAGGCTGATCCTTTTAAAATGTGACCTAAACCTTATCTCAAGTTGACTCACTAGTCGAGTTTTAAAACTATGATGATAATCACTTTTGTTCATTTATTGACCAATGTCAATGATTAACCTCATTTATGGTCCAGGACCTCCAGGTCTTGCCATAGATTAACTCCCGGATTGGATTTTACAACTATGATAATAACTTTTATTTATTTTTATGGTGAATCGAGGTCAACCAGAATTGTGACGTGGGCCTTGACTAGTGACCCGATCTTTGCCTTAGATTGATCTCCAAATCAGGTTTCAAAACTATGAAAATATTCATTTTTATTCTTGCATGTTTTAGTTGAAAGATTTTGAAATTAAGATTTTTTTACAAGGATATTTTAGGAATAAAATATTGTTTTTGAAGATAAATCTCCTCTAAAATAGAATTATTTTAGAAACGTATTTATTTTTATATTTTTATGTATATATTCTCGATCCAATATTTTTTCTGTCGTTACTATCATTATTATTTCCTTCCAAAGACACTCTTGCTAAGCTAATTAAGTGCGTGGATTAGCAAGAACTTAATTAGGATCGAACAGAATTCCTACCACCTATTAGTTTAGTATTTCTACTTGCTGAAAGCTTGAAACTTCTTCCTAGCAAGACTTCCATTAGCCTTGTACTTTCATCGACAATGCAACGTAGGCCTGCCTCACGCTCTATGCTGTCCCAAAAAGACAGGGATCATTTTGCACATTTTAGTTTGTGAAGCACCACAATTAGGCTCAACAAAGCACAAAACATTCAAACTTTAGTTCATGCCACTGGGGCAGGGATTTATTCTCTTTCTTGATGTCCGATTCGATCTTCTCCGTGCATGCTTGTCATTCTCGTTATATTTTATTTGTTCACTGGGCTTGCAGGGTGTTCAGTGGATTTAAATATTAATTATGGTGTGTATAAATTGACCCGAACACCCCGGTTATATATTAAAAAAAGCACAAAACATTCTTCACTAAAAGTTACATAGCTGCAAATAAAAACTTTAAGGGATAGAAATGATAGCATGCATGCGTAAATGATAGGATCAAACCTCCATCTACGATGCTGATTATAATTTCAAAACATTGCATTTTGAGTAGCGGGGGACCAAAATTGATACACATTTTCCCATCATGTGAATTGATCAGGGCCCTCGTTCTATACAGGAACTGTTCAGTAAAATCCTACTTCACTGAGATTAGGGTTTGTCCATATGTAGCTCACAGACCCCAATCAAAAGGCTACAGAGGACCACGAAATTATATATGCCCTCGAATTATTTCTCTTCTTTATATTGAAGAAGGGGTTTGAAAGAATCAATGAAACAGGAAATAATTGTGTTTGGTTCTAGACAAGTGCCCGCTGCTACAGGACAATTTCCCCAATTTGTTTCTTGTATTTGCTGAGCTGCAATTATGGATTTGTTCCTTGTACCTAACAGGAAACACAAAATAAAATAAAATGTTATGATAAGTTGCTAGCAATGTTTTGGATTTACTCAAATTCATTTGAATTATTCTCTTCCCTCCAAGCAAGAGATCTAATTAAGCCACAAACAGGTTTTGGATTGATTAATGTATCTTAAAGTATATAAATTTATTTTTATTTCTTAAAATATTATATATCTTTATTTTTGTTACTCTAACCAAACATGTTTTTATTTGTGTTTATCTTTTTCGTCTTAAAACACTCACCGAACGAACGCAATTTTAAGTTAACCATTCTAAAAATTTCAAAAGAAACAAGAACTATCCCTTCATGTAAACTATATTCTAATGAACTTATTGGCAAGCCAAATTCATAAATATAAAGAAGTATTTACTTGGAGCCATTATGTAAGGGATCGGATGAACAATAGGCAAATGTGACCCATTGTTTTTGAAAATTAATACTCGCAACGTAGCCAAACTATGTCTTGTCAAGCACTAAGATTTGCTATTCCACACAGAATGCAAGAGCAGAAGCATGACTTGGAAACAGTTGCAGTGCTTACATAGCTAAATCATGTCATGTCAACCACTAAGATTTTCTATTCCACAAATGAATGCAAGAACAAAAAAAAAAAAAAGTCTAGCAATGTGAGGACCATAACCTCAAGTTAAACCTGGCCTATATTCAATGCATTTATTTTACTCCATTTTTTTTTTGACAGAAATTGATGAATATAGGTAGGGAATTCATCCATGTTGGACTGGTGGTGTGGATTTCTGCCCTCTCGCAGACACATGTGTTCATGGGTGGATTAAGCTGCTGGCAGATATTTTGAATATAAACTAAACGGAAAAGATGATGGCCCTCATCGCTATCACTTCTTGACCCACTATCTCTTGTCTACGTAATTCCAATACATCTCTGCCCTGGTCCTTAAATGTCTGACGCGAAGTATTTAGAGACCCACCATTTCCATGGTCATGGGACCGGGTTTTTGAAGGGAAGGGAAGAGAACGGCTCGTGAAACTGGCCTTTATTTTGGAGGGTTTGTGCTTGGTACAAACCCTAGTTTTGAAAACATAAACAACAGATTAGGGCTTTTGGCTTTGAATCATTCAATCAAATATACACAGAGCAGAAGAATTCAATAACTTTTTATTACGGGTCAGATGGGAGAGAGCAAGTTTGGTGTAATTAGATGTAGGTTTTAAATGCCAAATCATAAATCACCTGCCTTATGGGGACGAGCTAGACAGTAGCGTTATATTGTGATTCTAACAAAAGGACAAGAAATCAAAATAATACAGATCGGAATGACAAGTTGAATAGCCATCACGCCGGCAATCATTTGGACTGGCATTTCTAGGCAGCTCAGCTCCGGCCACAAGGCTAACAAGTTGGTCAAAGAAGCATGGAATGAAATGACAAAATCAATTAAACATTGATTTGAATATAAGAAGTAAGCATCGCCCTTAATTTTTGTTGCCAAGGATATATATAACTCACCTCGAGAGTTTGAATTTGAAACAGTATGAATCTCTACTAGATGAACAGTCATTCGTACCATGAAGAATTAAAAACGGTACGACGGATTTGTGGAGATTAGGACACCACTCCCTCCAAACCAAATAAAGATGAATAGGTCAATCAAGTCATGTGATGTACAAACATATGCTATTAGTATCAATCCCATCAACAGCAGAAGCAGATACGGACGGTGGTGATGCTATAATGCACATCCGTTTACCTGATCCCCAGAGTACAGTTAGGTCACAGCTCTGGAGTTAGTTCAACAAGACCAGCCCTCCTTTCCGGTGGGTTTTTTTTCTTTGATGGTGACTGAATACTGAGAATTTGAAACGGCAGTCAGTTTAACCCAAGAGCCGGTTTAGGCCTAGATTTATATATATAAAAAAAGAATGACTGACCCAGTATATCTGTAAAAAGTAAGAGCACAAGCTAATCAGCAACGCGGTAGAAACCAGTTGTTTTTTTTAAACGACGTAGTTTTGACTTTTTTGTTTTTTTTATTAAGTTGAATCAACTTGAATTTACTAGCTAAACTATTTAGTTTTTTTTACGAGGTTAATTAACCAGCCTGTCTCGTGACACAGCAGTTTGAGTATTAGTAGCAATGCTGGAGAGATCACCATTCCTAGGATCTTCAAACTGGCTTTGTACGACACTGAGGGCAGTTTGGAACTAACACACACACACACAATGATAAGTTGAAAGACTTGTGCTCGGAGCATGTGAGTTCAATAATCCTTTCTCGGAATTAATGATGGTAGTGAAGAAGCTGCTGCTCAAGAACAGAACAAATTCTGGAATCTTAAAATGGGCAGTCAGAAATAGATAGTGACGAGTGCTAGATGGAAAAGGAAAATGACGGATTTGGAAACGCTGCGTTCTGTGTCTGCACGATTACATAGAGGGCACTCGAAAAGGACTAGGTTTCAGGATTTTGTTTTTTTTTCCTTACCGAGTGAAGAGGATGGTGAGATTTCAACTTTTCAACTCAAAGCCCGCCTCTTCTTTCCTGCGTTCTTGACAGTAAAAATATAATTTTTTTGGTAGTCCAAAATGAAATGAGGAATGCTGAAAAGAAGATAGAAAAATTAGCCATGCTGTTCTTGAACCCTTGGTTGAAGGACTCCATTTGTAACCCGAGCAAAGCAGGGCAAGAAAGGCAGATCAAAAAGCACTTCCAGCATCAATGCAGGGACTAGTGAGTTACCATGATACGACATCGTTGAAACGGTGCTGCAAAAACCACTAGTTGTAACGTGGCATTCTATTTGTGACACCAGTGAAGCAATGGTGGCAAGTCAGATCAAATATCATTTTTATATCAACAGATTATAAACAAGTGAGAGAATACATGGGCAGAAAATATTAACCTATATGCCAAAGGAAAAGGAGAGTCCAGAGTTTCAGTTCACAGCTTCGGCTAGTTGAAAAGCGAGGAATAAGAAATATTCCTGAACCATACTTCCTTGAAGGATGAATTGATGGCAAAGGTTAAGTAACCATGTGAAGTTCATAAAGTAAGATTGAATTATCTATATCACAAGCTATATCCAATTAATGAATACAGCGAGAAAAATCAACCAGTATATATGGAATAAAGAATATTCTCGATAGAGCAAAGTAGAAGTGCTTGTCTCACAGTTTTCGTGCAGGTGGAGAGCTTGAAATCTTGATTCTAACTTCTGCCATCTACATCAAATCCTGCCCCTGTCCAGCCAGGTTGGGCAGATCCTCTACCCTTGGGTACAGCCCCAATTCCCCTTCCCCTTCCTTGGAAATGGACTTTTTTCTTTCCTCTTCCTTCTCCCTCAACATTAGGCTGTTGATTTTTCCCATCTGTGACTTGCTGGACGTTTCCCCCATTTGTTTGGTTAGGTGCAATTTCAGCAACTCCAGCATTAGGAGCTGTTGAAAGTGGAATCGAGGCATCTTGAGCGGGACTGTTTGATGCAGGCCCCAATGGTATTGCATCCTATGGATGACCACAAGTGCAAACTTTCAACAATTTCTCTACTGAAATGCAATGTGTATATCAGTATATGCCTATACTAGCACACAGTGGAATAGCTTGATGCAATGCATACAAGAAATGCAGCCAAATCATGACAGTACATGAAACATTCTAGAAAATTAGCCTCCTTAAGGGCAGTCACTTTCAGAACATACCTGGTGTTGTAAAGTAATTTTTCATTCTAGTACAGTTCAGAACAGTTTCAAAGCCTAACATATGTCTCAATTGAGTTCCTGGGCTACAAATTTCCAAATTGCCAGTATCGGGTGCTGTTTCTTATAGCCTGTTTAGTGTCATCTACTCCACTGAGAAAACAACAATAACCTTTCACTGCCTCATTTGGCTAAGTTACACACACATAAGCAGTACCTTTTTACACATGCACAATGCACTTCTAAAGAAGCAGCAGTAGTTGACCCATAACCATGAAAAATCCATGTGACCGCAGGCCATGAGAGTGTTGTCCAAGAAACCCACCGCATGTATTCATAGATAAATAGATAAAAAGAGCGCTTACATGAGGAGGAGAAGACATAGATGCTCTACTCGGGTTTAAGGCTTCCAGACGTCTTTTTAATTCTTCAAGTCTAGAAAACTGAGAGCTACTGCTTTCTTGAACCTGTCAAGATATTAAATTATATAGAGACACCAACAAACATTAAGGAGTAGCGAAATTCACATCTTCATTTAGAGAAGATCCTTACCAGCTGATTTAAGTCTTCGCACAACTTCTGCTTAATTTCCTCCTCTTCCTTCACAACTTTTGTTGCTGCTTCCAAGGCCTAGAGACAGTCCATAACATCCACATCATATCAAATGAAAAAGGAAATTCAATTTATCAACAACATTAATGTATTAACAACAAAATATCTAACAAACTCCCATTATGCGCAGCAAGAAATCATGAGCCAAATAGAACATTTCCATTTCAGGGCAATCAATAACATCCAATGATTCCAAAATCAAAGAGAACCTCTTCATTTAGCAAAACAAAAATGACCTTAGATTTATTCAATTTATCATCAACATTGATGTATTAACAACAAAATATCTAACAAACTCCCATTGTGTACAGCGAGAAAATCATGAACCAAATAGTACATTTCTATCTCAGGGCAATCAATAACATCCAATGATTCCAAAATCAACAGAAACTAGTGCTTAAAGAGCACCTCTTCATTTAGCAAAACAGAATGACCTTTGTTCTTTTTCCTTTTCTTTGGCTTTTTTCAAGGAGTTCAGTGGATGTTTTTAAGGGACTGAGGGTGAAGGTGTTTTCATTTTCTTCGTTTGCTTTACTTATAGGAAGGTACCTTGTGCTTTTTTTTTTTTAATACCTAGTTTCCTCATCAATTAATGTTCATCTTTCCAGAAAAAAAAGAAAAGAAAGAGAAAATATAAAAGATTTGGTGCATGCATGGTTGCGGTGTCTTCCCCCACAACCAAAAAGCATTGATATGCATAGCCCTATCATTGTTCAATATTGAGTTAGCTAAAAACTTTATCCCATTTATCAGTCGTGTTAGAGATAATATGGACATGCTAGACCAGTTCTAATCTTACAGTTTCCTCTACTTTAATGTATATTCCAAATAACTGAGGCTAAATTTGGTAGAAAAAGGTAATGTAATGAAAGAAGAAAATATGCAGAGCACGAGAGAACACAGTGTAATGCAACTGAAGAAGGAACCGGTTATCGCTTTCCTCTTTCCTCACCCAACATTACATTCTACCAAACACATCAACAATCCATTTTTGGCATCCTGAAATCATGCTATCCACTTTGTACTAAATCATTCAAATGCAACTATTATTATTATCACTAAAAACTGAGTTCTCAGCCATGAAAAGCAACAAACCTTTCGTGCTTCTTCTTCTTTCAACTTAGCAACACGAATTCTTTCTGTTGACATTTCTATCTTCTTCCTCAGATGTTCAAGTGCTTAATTTCATCCACACATCACCATCCACAAAACCAACAACAAAGTCAGAAAAAAATCTATAAACAAGAGTAAAAATGACAATATGAAACCAACCTGCTTTCTTAGGTCCAGCTGTTAGTTTCATCTCTAATGTAAGATTCCCTAGCTCTCGCTCTACACCACGAATCTTCGAATAATTTTCCTCAATATATCTAACACAAAATTACCAAACAAAATTCTAATAACCAACGTTTTTCTTTAGAATTACTAAAAGAATTAAATTCTACTAAACTTAGTGAGCAGCAAAAACTAATTTTCTCAAATCCAATAATCAAAACAGGCTTCACCAAATTATTTTTTTCTTCTAATTTTTTCTTTCTCAGAAAAAAAATTAAATAAAAAAGTACCAAACAAATTCATTAAAAAATTCTAGAAAATTCTTCTTTTTTCAAACTTCTTAAAATAAGTAAATTCTACTAAACTTGGTGAACAACAACAGCAACTAATTTTTCGAATCCGATCATCAAAACAGACTTCACCCAATTATTTTTTATTTCTCAGAAACAGATTAAAACACTAAATAAACACATTAAGGACACTACATTCTCTCATTAATCATAGATAATTACAGATCTAAATAGACGAGAAATGAGAAACTTACTTCCTTAATTGAAGTTGCTCTTCTTCGATTATCTATCATTTAAAAAATATTAAAAAAAATCAGAATCATTCACATTCAAACATTCGATAGAGAAATTCTAATAATTATCGATGGATAGAGGGAAGGCTAGATACCTTCTCGGTGTAGGCAATGACCGGAGCTTCTCGAGGAAGACCGTCAGGTCCGATCTCCGGTTTAAACATCGTCGACAGATTAGTAGAAGACGACATCTCTTTCTTTCTATTTCTCTTTTGAAAGAAATGTGTGATTTCTGCTATTTGCCTTAATTATTGATGGAGTGTTTCGGTGACTGGTATCGCGGGTTGGAAATCCGTTGAAATTACGACGCGAGAGTAAAAAAACTGCCGAGGGTAAAATTAAAAATTGGTCCTCATGGAATCTAGAATGTTACACTTATAGTCCTTAGATAATGTTTTATTGTTAAATAGTATTCTAAAACACGAATTTCATTGCACAAAAAATTATAAATTGTCATGGTTTATTCAACATTTTCACTAACCTGCGTTAGTGATATATTCAACATTTTTTTTTCCATGTGGAATTTGTTTAGTGGACAAAAATTAAAAACAAAGTTCTTAATGTATATTTGAGATTAAAATTTAATAATAAAGTATCACCGGAATCTTACAAAAGCTATAGCAAGAATATATAATCAGGCTTTTTTCTAGAGCTTCATCAACTTTCTTGAAGAGGTCTCTCTCTTTTGTTTTTTTAAAGAGAAAGTCTCATGTTTTTTTATATATGATTTCTTGTCATTTATCTATTTATTTAGGCTTTCAGTTCTTATTTGTTTGAATTTCTACCCTCACCGTTTTTTTATTCACCTACTTATGTGTTGGAATTAGGTTTAAAAATTCATTCTGTGTTAGATTTTTGTTATGGGAAAGATTTTGTAGTGCTAGATCGAGTAGCCAAAGCTTATTGATTGTTGATGTGCTCAACTCTTACATATTGTTTTTACTTTGTGTTCAATTATTGGTTCTTGTGGTTGGTTAAAAAAACATATTCTGAAAAATAAGGTTTGAAGTGGGAAATTGGTGAATTTACGAGGGTGAGAATGTACTTGACAGGAAATTTGATTATGTGATGCGTAAATTACTTAAAAGGACGGAAAGTTGTGCAACGTGAGCTGCATCAATCGTGAATCACACTGGACCTCCTTGACTTTGTGCATGCATGTGCTAGGCACGTGATGTGAGGAGATAGTGATGCAGGCATGCAGCCATTTCTGGGACTTGCTTAAGGATTCGGATCCACACCCAAAAAAGTGGCTTTTGCATCTTCAGGATCCTGATCAGTGCCATGCTTAAGGAATTACTCGAACTACTACAGATTATTCTTAAAAATAATCGTTTTGATAATTCTTTTCCGGATAGCCAGAAAAATATGATGTTTAAATGAAAAGAGATGAAGCTCATAATACATTTAATAATTTCTCATTATTGCATATTCCTATGTTCTATCCAAATGTCTTAAGCCATTGATGGTTTAGATGAAACAATTACAACAATCATGAGTGGTAGAAAACAGCTCGAATACAGAGAGTTAAGACATGTTAACACCCTCGTGTTTTGAAAGTTGCAGTTTATCCGATCATGTTGAGACAAGATTTGAGGTCATTGCTTTTATTAAATAACCTGATCTACACGCTTGGGGGTTATTACAACCTTTCAGGTTCATGAGTGTGGAAGAGAAATACAGCAAGCAAAAACCCTTGGAGTCGTGCAACGAACTCGATCTACTACAGCTTAATGCAAGAAAAAACATTTAAGGACTCGTCTATGTCTACGCTTTTCATCTTGGAGAGACTTTCCCCAGGAGTTCAAGGACAGCGTCTTTTGTGGGTAGTGCAGGGATGGCACCTCTCTCTGTTACTGTCACAGCACCGCAGGCATTTGCAAATAGAAGAGCTTCTCTTAGTAGCTTCTCATCCTGCATGAGAGGAGGGAAGGGAACGGTTAAGGTTAAATCTGGAGTTCTTACAATGACTCCTAACAGCAGATTCTGTTCTGTTTTGCAGCAAAGGAACAGTCTGATTACAAGGTTTTATGAAATCCACTTGAAGCTATATTGATGGACAGATTTCAAAATAAACAATAGGAGAAAAATTTCTAAACCATTCTGATTTTGTAAGCAACTACATGTACCTCGAATAGATTTAGGTTAGAAGCTAGGCTGCTCAATATCCCACCAACAAAAGCATCGCCCGCACCAGTTGTGTCAACAGGTTTCACCTTAACACCAGGGACCCGGCCTTTGAATTCCTGCATTGGGTTTTAGTTTATGTCAATTCTAGTACCACATCAGAATATCGAATCATATAATATCTGAAAGTAACCACCTACTAGCAGTGCTGCAGTTACGATTCATTTTTCCGAGTTTCAAATGGTTTGCTGACTATCAAGCACCTAAACCACCTAGACCTATAAGTAATTTTGCATTAGATACACCTACATATCATAAGGTTCCCCAAATTCATTCAGATCATTCACTTTGTAAGGTTCCAACTTCAGTACTTGCATGCGGTCATTATTGAAGAAATTCAGCAAAAAGAATTTATCTGCAAATCATCTGGTAGGACATCAATGACTGGTGTTTCTTAAAAGATTTCAGCAGAGATTGGAATAGAACATCAGTTACTAATATGATTCAAATATTATCCAAGCACGATAACCAAGACTAATAGTTTGTTTCTTTTCAGCAAATGGTTAGTTACTTCAGGTCCTTAGCTAACATGAACAGACATCACCAACAATAAAAAAAAAGAGATGAGGATGAGTAGTTTAGTATATAGCCTCTCCTAGAAACACTAAAAAGACTTTTTTGGAGTTCGCCTGATATAGAATTTAGGGTAGATTAGAATTTAGATCCTGCGTTTAATTTGACCATTGATGTTTGACATGAAGAGTATAAGGGAATAATAATCGGTAAGGTTACCTTGGTGTAATATCGACAACCCTTTGACCCTTCAGTTACAATCAAAAGCTTCAGATTAGGATGAAAAAGATTGTCCAAGACCACTTTATCATCATTATGATCATCACATCCAGTTAAGAATGTTATTTCTTCCTCGCTTATCTACAATTCCATATAATTAACACAATGAGTTCCAAATATATTATAATGAAATTTTGCAATTGTTTCACTTCCAAATAGCAAATTCGAGCTAGTATATTGTGCTCATGCAACAATATAAATTTCATAGTTTTTCAACTTCAACCACACCTTAATAACATCAGCTTGATCCCATATACCCATTATGCCTTCCCGAGCAGCCTCTGCCGATGGCCATAATGCCAATCTCAAATTTGGATCATAAGAAAGGATGCTGCCAGACTTTCTGGCAATTCTCATTGCCGCAAATTGACTTGATCTGCAAGGTTCTGAAATCAAACTAATTGATCCATAATGAAAGATCCTGGCCTGCAATCAATACAATTCTAAGAGTTTGAACATTTTTCAAATGAAAATTTGCAAGAATTTAGAAGTCTTGTACAATATGCTCCATCTCTTCTTGCTAAAACCAAAGAGAGAAAATAGACCTTCTCAAGGAGGTTTATATCTAATTCTGATTCTTGAAGAAGCATGTCTGCACTAGGATGACGGTAAAACAAGAATTCACGTTCACCATCATCTTTGAGTGTAACAAATGCCAGAGCAGTCCTCGCAGTAGAATCAAATCGCACGCCAGAATTATCCACATTGTTTTGTTTCAAAACGTCAGATAACATATACCCAAATTCATCATCACCAACCTGCGATAAAAGGTTGGAGAAGTTGAATTAAGACCATGCCAAGATAAAAAGTAAGGATTCATGGACACCAAAATTGTTCACGGCATAAAAAAAACAGGGTGCTGAGATCCTGCAACAGACAGTTTAGTGCAAAAGAACAAAATACCCTTTGGTCAAAAGTTTAGGTTTCATTTACTCGATGCATAAAACACCAAATGAAGACAAACTAGCCAAGTATTAGGCATGCACTACGACAGCAAGCCATTCCACAAACAAGTAATCAAAAAACCATATTGAAATGCACCTTGCCCATAAAAGCTGATGAACCACCTAGTTTTGATATACCAACAGCCACATTAGCAGGAGCACCTCCAGGAGCCTTCTTAAAAGCAGGCGCTTCAGCTAGTGAAACCTTAGCAACTGTCGGTACAAAGTCAATCAACATTTCCCCAAAGCAAACAACTAGCGAGTCGTTCCCTCCTTTCATATTCGATGCATGATCATTAGAATCACCTGCACATTTCCAATTGCTTGATATCAGAACAATCTACATATATATAAATGCAATAACACTCACCAAATTGGAGCCATAGAAACACCATTCCTCCCTATGCTATTCCCATGGAAAGACGATCTTTTTAAATCAGATTCAAATTGAAATAATTCTAAATAACTATAAGTTAACACAAAGTTGCAATCTTGATTAGATCACAAATGAATACTCATTGATAAATTCAAAAAATCAATCCTCTCATTTTCAGAGGTGGCCCCTGTAAAGCACTGTAAGATAGTATAAACCATCTTCAATGGACAAGATAAAAATGAAAATCTTTCTACAAGACTAAAAACGGAGAGAACAGACTAAAGAGGCATATAGAAAGATCTATCAAAGAGAAAACAAGAAACCCAACATCAAGAGTCATACACACAAATGGGAGAGAAAACACAAAACCAGCTCAAAACCAACGAGAAATCATTGAAAAAAACATGAAAACAAAGAAACAAGAAACACGGTATTGATCAATCAAGAAAGCAACAACTTTTGAAAGAAATGAGACAAACGAGACTTACATGGAACGTGATCCTCGGCCATTTAACGAGCGTTAAAACCAAGAATCAAGAAAAAGATGGAAAAAAGAAGGAGAAGGATGCTTGGTGTAGTGTTGGTGGGTTATATAGAAGAGGAGTCAAGGAGAAATATGAGGAGGAGATGGAGCTGGTTGTTTTGTTGAGGATCGTTCAAAGGGGGACAGCTGAAAAAGAGAGCAGCACACCTATTAATGACGAAAAGATTTTTGTCTCCCCTTGTTTTACTTTCCTTTCTTTTCCTTTTGTTTCTTATTTCAAAAATATTTTTGGAAAATATAATTTTTTTTTTGTTAATATTTTTAAATAGCTGATATTAAAAATAATTTTAAAAAATAAAAATATATTATTTTAACACATCTCTAAACAAAAAAAAAATATTTTTAAAAATATTTTTAACTATATTCTCAAACAAATGATATCCAAGTTCATTATTTTTTAAAACAAATAAAAAATATGCTTTTAGAAATAATGCTTTAGTTATATAATTATTTAGAAATATATAAAGATAAAACACACACACACAAAAATATATATATTTTTTTAAATAATATATTATGAAGATACATTGTTTCTGGAAGGTTTATTTAGGATTATTATTTAAATGTATTTTTTAAATAATCTTTTTTGCTTTAAATTATTTTATTTATTTATTTTGATATATTAATATTAAAAAATCTTAAAAAACAATATCTACTATACTTTTAAATCTTAAAAATCACAATCCATTGTTCTCTTTTTCACCCAGCAGCCTCTCTCAATCTCAGATCTAGATCATCGGGCTTTGAATCTAATTGCCAAGCTGGGTCAGGCATAGGATTGTATGCATGAAGCATGTGTAGATTTTGATTTTTGATACAGTGTTTGAGGACGTGGCAGTAATTTTTTTTTAAATATATATATATATATATATATATATATATATTTTTAGTTTTAGTTTTAGTTTTAGTTTTTTTTTTTAAAATATTTTTTAATATCATTATATCAAAATGATTTAAAAATATTAAAAAACATATTGAAACTAAGAATTCAAAAAAAATAATCATGAAGCGTAGTTTTAACTTAAAAAAAACAAAAACCCCTAATTAGCTGGATTACGGAAGCATAATTAGCTGGAAAGTATCATCAAGATGCACGCTCTTGTACATTTGTTGGGTAGATTATGGTTAGGTCTCAGGTAGAGAAAACCAACCCGAATCAAAACAACATCGTATTAACTAAGAAAAGAAAAAAGAAAGATACAAGAATCTGGTTTTATTTAGGTTGACACATGTTTTTGATTTTTTTTTCCAAACCGGATCGCTTTAAAACCTAGATTAAACCAGTTTCCGAATCAACCCATCTCGGCCAGTTAATGTATAACCAGACCAAGAGAGGATGGATAACACGTGTTTTTGTCGGCGCACCAAGGTCGCCAATGGTTTTACATGGGTGGCACAAGCAGTTTTTTTGATTTAGCATCCCAAAAATTGTTGGTATTTCTGAAATGTTTTTGAAAAAAAAACTGAAATTAAAATTAATTAATTTCAATCACTAATTCATGATTTATTATTCTTGCTCTCCCTCTAGGCTGTTGTGGATGTGAAACTAAAGACCAGAATTCACTCATGTAAGATATATAGCAAGTGGAAAAAATTATGAGATATGGATTTTTTTTATGTGATGAAACTTTATTTCTGAAAATTATATTTTATGGGTCGGGTGAGTGAGTGAAATTACAATTGTTTTAAATTCTTATAAGAAGTGCATGTCTTTACTCGAACTCGAGATTTACTGTGTAAATATAAATTCTCTATCATAATATTATGCCGCATGAGGATATGGAATATAATCGCCTTCTATTCATGCTGGAGGAAAATTTCTATTCATAATTTCTAGTAGAATGATATATGTAAGAGAAATCTTATAGACAAAATTAAAAACAATAGAAAAAAATAATCAAAATTACAATTCATATTGCCGACAAATAAATAAAAAAACTTATGTATATGGACAAGTTTCCTCCAGGGAAATTATTATCTCAGGAGATAAAGCTAAATAGTGGTTATGCATCAATATTTAATTTTTAGCATATTAACATATTTATTAAATCCAGGATCTCATATTGTCTATATTCCCGGATGAATATTGTTGTCATGGTAACATTTAGTTTTTATTTCGAAACCATAGAATATAAATATATTTAATTATGGAAACGAAAACAAAAACCTATTTTAAAAATGTTTTTGACTTAGAACAAGAAGCAAGAATAAAGGTATTGAATCTAAAAAGAAAAGGATGATCTATAGAAAAAAAGATACTTGCCAAAAAAGAATTATAAATTTTTATTTCAAGATAACCCAATATTAAAGCACAAGATTAAAAAAAAAAAAAGAGCTCGAGCTAACATGACAAACTCATGACTCGAGTTGAGAAATAAATGATGAAAAATCCATGAAATTCAATTCTTAACAAATTCTTTATTAAATGATGAAATTAAAAAAAACAATATTGATAACATGCTATTAAAATAGAAATAAAAAGAATGAAAATCAAGTGTGATTTAAAAATCAAATCGAACCAAATGTTAAACGATTTCATGTTTTATTTTTTTCTAATGTTTTAATATTTTGATATTATTACCTAGTAGAGGGTTAGTTTTCTGGTTTATTCAAGGATTTGTATAACTTTTTAAGAAACAAACTTTATTTGTAAAAAGAATGAAATTATAAATAATATTTATATATGCCTTTCTTTATCATCATTTCTGGAAAGCAACATTAATGGAATCAAGCAGTAAAATAGCCACTCTCTCTTCTATATAAATAATCATATTAGTGTCTTGATTGGGCTTGTTACCTGACCTAAGTGGCCCAATGCATATGGGCCTGTTGGTTTTTTTTAGAAGAATGTAAGGGATGAATGACCTGTCGTACAGATAACGTGTTGTTTACAGAATTTGATCATCATAATAGTAACAAAAAAACCAGTTCATAAAACCTTCTACTTAAATTAACAAAAGAGCTAAAAGAGCTCGGTCTTGCTACTGTTCCTTCAGACTCAGTGGCACTGTGGAGTGGTCTTTTATCCGGCATGCGTCGCGCGAGTTCGTCCACCCTATTTTTTTTTTGTTTTTTCCTGATGTGAACAGTGTAATGGCAAAACAACCCCCGATAATAAGACAAAAACACGTTTTCGGCTGAGGGCTACGGTTGTAATTGCACATGTATGGACCGGTCCGGTCCGGTCCGCCGGAACCTTTTTTTTAATATTTTTGAAAATGTGTTATTACGTATGTAGCCCCCGATAAGACAAAATCCATGCATTAGCCTCAGGGGTCGTTTCGTAATTGACGCATACATCACTGTGCGCTTGCGTCAGCAGTGTCAGTTGTCCGTACAGGCGTGTCGGAGCGTTTTCGCCCCTCCATCGATTCAGGCGGCGCGTGCGGCATCATACGGCGGTGAAAATTTTTCCTTCGCCGGTTAGAACGATTCGCAACCCTTCCCTGCATCTCATGGAGTGGCGCGTATGGTCAAATGATCGACGTAGAGGCTCATAGAGTCGGTTGAACGTTTATGTGCTCTTTTCTCTCTCCTCAGCGCCGGATTCAACTTCAGCCCCCTGGTTTATTGTTGATGCATTTCAGTCCCTTGGCTTTTGTTTGATTTCTGTAATAGAAGTTTCGATTTCTGTCAATTTTGTCCTTTAATTCAAATTGATATATATGTAGTTTGCATGTCAGTCCTTCTTCTTTGAATTTTTCAGTTTTCTTTTAGATCCTTTAATTGATTTAGTGCAGCAGGTTATATTGTTTTCAATTTTGTCCTTCATGTCAAATGCATTATATATTACACTCTAATTTCAGTCCCTCTTCTTTAAAAAAAAAAAATCTCTTAAATCTTTTAATATTTTTGGTGCAAAAGTATAAATGGTTGTCAAATTAATCCTTCACTTTAAATCAATCATATATTTTATTTTTATTTAGGGCCTTATGTTTTTAATTGTTCTATTGAAATTGATTTCCTTTATTATCATGTGTATATTTATGCATTATTCCCTATTATTGTACAAGTTTATGTATATATTTTTCTTTAATTCGGTTTTTAATATTTCTTTTATCTTTTCTTTTGTTGGGGTTTCTTTTTATTAAGTCTTCAAATTTTATTCCTGGTAGTAATCATGTGAACATTCATTTATTTTTTTTTAAATCACAAATATTTTTTAAATGCTAACAATGATAATAATAATAATAATAATAATAATAATTAACAAAAATTTAATAATAATAATTGAATTGCTAGAATATTTATTGAATATTATCGCCTAATAATAATCAAAATTTTTTTTATTGAAAGTGTGTGAAATTAATTATATATTTGTATATTTATGTCAAATTAAAGTATGCTAAACTGCTTATATGTTTGAATTTTTATTTAATATTATAGTCTAAAAATATATACAGAGAGGAAAAAAAATACCGCGGCTTTTTTTAAGGAAAAACATTTATATCAATATTCTTAAATATATTTAGTATAATAATATGATGAATAAATCTTATAAAATTAAAATAAATTGGCTCCAAATTTTAATTTTTTGCTCTTTTGTTCAAGTTTATTTTTTGAAAAAAATTTACAATATTTAGATTTCGAATATTGCAGATCTCATATTATTGAGAAAAATATACAACTCAAAAAAACAAAAGGCAGACAAATTTACCTCCATTATCTGCAATTCAAAAATATAAGAACCACTTCCTGTCTTGATTACACTGTTCTACATATACTCTTTTCTTTAGGTTTATTTTTGATTTCTTTTTCCAATTTTCCCATTTTTAATATTTCAAATATGATATTACTAAAGAAAAAATACAACTCAAAAAAACAAAAGGTACACAGATTGACGTACATTATCAACTCAAGTTTTTTTCTTTTGACAAAATTACCCCGATTATCTACAATTAAAAAATATTCGAGTCACTCTCCGTTTTATTTATAATGTGTCAAATCTAATATTACTGGGAAAAAAAGACAACTAAAATATTTTTTTTTAAATTTACCTAGGTTATCTCCAATTAAAAAATACACAAACCACTTCCCATTTTGATTACACTATTCCTTCTACGTTGGAAAAAAAATTATTTGTTACATATTTTATCTATTATAATGTTACTAATTAAATATTTAAACAACTAATTACAACATGTAAAAAATCAATTAGTTTTCTACATGAAAAAAACCCTAGCGCAATGCGCGGGCAAGCATACTAATTATACCCTGCAGAAAACTCATTTCTAACATATTTTTATCTTTAGCAATTTTAGTAATTAAACATTGAAATAACTAATTATAGCACGCAGAAAATATAAGTTCATTTTTGGAAAAAAAATTACAATATTTTTAGTTATAATGTGTCAGATCTACTATTACTGGGGAAAAAATGCAACTAATAAAAAAAAAATTATCTACATTATCTATGATTAAAAAATATACGACCCACTTTGCATTTTGATTATACAGATGTTATCAATTATAATTTTACTTATTAAATATTAAAATAGCAAAATACAATACATATAAAAACAATCAATTTTCTACATAGATAAAAAAGCCCCGGCGCAACGCGCGGGCATATCGCTAGTAAAAACTATTTTCAATCGGTTCTCACTTAAAAAAAGCTAATAATTGACTCCTAGAATATAAAATGAATTTCTATTTTTCTAAAGCAAAAAAACAACACCTACAATTATTTACGACAACTTGCATCATAAGAAGTTAAACTTCTACTCTTGAATAATCAGATTTACTCTTTTTATAAACAAGGATATTGTTTAAAAGACTATTATTATGTTAATCAAGGGCTGCACCCTCTTTGTGCAAATTGGATTAATTTAAAATAAAAATATATATTATTTAAAATATCTTCAAAATACAATGTAAAAGGTGTTTGACAATGCATTTTAAAAATATTTTTGAAAAAAAATGATTTTTTTTATTTTAAATTAAATTTTTTGATGTTTTTAAATTAAAATTTTTGATGTTTTTAAATTATATTTTATTAAAATTAAAATTAATTTAAAAATAAAATAAAAATCATTTTAATATATATATATTTAAAAATATTTAAAACAAAATCTGAAACGTCCGTGACTAAAGATGAAGTATCTTAAAGTACGCGCGGTAGTCATGGATTTCCTCAACACTTCCTCTTCTATTTGACTCGCATCCCAAAATATCTCTCTACAGTGATCACTGCTCGGTACTTTCGCAAGAGAAGAATACACCGAAGGATTTGAATAAAAACTACCATTTTTGTTGTCAATCAATAAGCAATAAAAATGGCTACTTCTTGTTGTTGTTTGAGGCTTGAAAATGTAATCTTTTCATCGACTTCTAGAAAACTGAGGCAAACTAGTGCAAATGGCAGTGTCCTCTTCTCTTCTCCTATCTCTTCTTTCTCTCTTCTATCACCATCTTCCTTTTTATTTTACCCAATCTTAAAAACTTCACATTCGCTCCATTCTTATCTTCATGTGAAAGCTTCCTCTTCTACTGCCATTGCTGAACCTGAAGGCATCAAGGTCCCCCCCCCCCCCCCCCCTGTAATTTCTGCAGAGACACATATGTATGTTTTATATGGAAATAATAACAAATGGGGATTTATTTTTTTGTGTTTTGCAGATTAATTCCGTGCCAACAAAGCCAATTGAGGGTCAGAAGACAGGGACAAGTGGTCTGCGAAAGAAGGTGATTTTCTGCTTCTTTTGTATATTTGGATGCCGAGAAAGTTTAGGAAAATGAATTACAATTCTGGGTTTTAGATGTCTCATTAATAAAAATCAAGTATTTGGTGCAAGTTGGTAGTTTTTATTTTTGATGATGGGATCAGGTTATTTATTTTGGTTTCAAATTTGTGTTCTTATAGGTTAAGGTTTTCACGGGGGAAAACTACCTTGCAAATTGGATTCAGGTTTTGTTGTTTCCTTTTCATGTTGTGTGTTATGTTATGATTTAGGGGGTATTTGATAAAGGTTTTTGGTAAAGCTTGAATATTTGTATGTCTAGGCATTGTTTAATTCTTTGCCTCCTGAGGATTACAAGAATGGAGTGTTGGTCTTGGGAGGGGATGGACGTTACTTCAATCGAGAAGCTTCACAGGTGATTGCTGTTACTTAATCAACCTTTTATGTGTTTTATTCTGTGGTTCCTCCTCTCATTATTGGAGTTGTTTGGATTTAATATGCAGATAATCATCAAGATTGCTGCAGGGAATGGTGTTGGCAAAATCCTTGTCGGCAAGTAAGCACTGTGATTGGTCCTTTTGTTGTCTTATGGAGGAAATGCTAGTATACAAAGGAAGACCGATGTAATAGATGAGTGCTGAATGCTAAGACTAATTGTTGAGACCATTTCTTGTGAACTGTGATAGCAGCTTCTGACTGATAGAACCAAACATTGAGTTGATTAGAAATTGTTTTTTCAAGTTAATTTAACTCCAAAAACCCAGAAAGTTTAATTGAGAAATATCCGCAGTCATTTGGTCAGTTTTAATAGTCAAAAGTAAGGTTGGGATATCAATTGATTCGGCATTTAAGTTTGCTAACTTCATTTTCTCCTCAGAACTCTCTCTTTTATCAGACGGTCTGCTTGATAATCATTTTAGAAAACCTTAAGGAATTGCATATTTTTCCATCTTAAGTTTTGTATGAGTGATACCTTCTGGAATCTTGAATGCCAAAATCATTTTTATGCAATTTGGCTTTGTTTTACGGTGCTAATGTTCCACCATTCCAGGGAAGGTATTATGTCTACGCCAGCTGTTTCTGCTGTGATCCGAAAGAGGAAGGCAAAGACACACTTCTCATCTATACTTTGAGCAAGATTCAGCAACTAATCTCAAATCCTTAATAAAATTTCCCACTTTCCCGCTTAACCAAACAAATATTTCCGCAGGCCAACGGTGGATTTATAATGAGTGCAAGTCATAATCCTGGAGGACCTGAATATGATTGGGGTATCAAGGTGAATTGTTAATGGTCATCTCATACTCCAGTTTAACTACAGTTTCATCTCAACTCGAAACCCCAGTTGTACCCTTTTTGTAAGCTGTATAAAAACATGAAGCATGATGGGCTGATATGCCCACTGCCGTTTGCTACCATACTACTAGTAGTCATCCTCTTCTTCTTCTTCTTCTTCTTTTTTTTGCATTTACCATACCTGTTGATGATGTAAACCATCCTGAAATGTTCTGGCTTGCAATTTAGTACCTGGTTAAAATATTTTTTTTTCCAATCACAAATTAGTGGGTAGTTGAATGAACTGATGCTGTTGAGTAACCTTCAAGCAAGCCGGTTGATGTGAATTCTTGTATTTTTTCTTTCTTTTCATTTACCAGTTTAATTACAACAGTGGCCAGCCAGCACCTGAATCCATCACCGACAAGATATATGGAAACACCCTTTCTGTAAGTATCTGGCTATTTATGTATGGAAAAAAAAGTATTTGACTGCTGCAATTCTTTATGTTCTGTCATTCTTCTTTCTTCATTATGGTCATGTTCTTCTAGTTTTCATGTCCTCTTTGAAGAGCTAGACTGTAATCTTTGCATATTTGCACCCTTGTACACTAGTTTCTTATGCTATTGTTAAAATGTTCTCTGCTGTACTATACAATTCTATTTGAAGATGACTGCTATAGATCAAAATTTTATTTTCTTCCTAAAGTAGACACCGGCTTTGGCAATTCTGAGCTCTACCACTTGTATGATTTTTTTCTCCGTGTGAATGAAAAATCCTATTTTTTAAAGTTATAAACCTGTACCAAGGCTCAACCTTTGTGGTGTTTTTGTGATTTCTTCTCCAGGTCAGTTAATCTACATAAAACTGAAAGCATGAGCAAGCCAATAGGTTGGCTGGTGTAGGCTAATTACTTTATGAGCATTTTACTTACTTTTCTTTTTTATCTATTATGCATTTCTTATGTGGGTTAATATTCACCCTTTCTTGTCTGCTAAAAAATGCTATATACTTGTGATCTCCTCAAGTGAAGATTTTGGATTGCAACTTGACATCATCTAACCTCCATGATTATTTAAACATGCTTGCTTGATTATTTAACTTCCTATAATTTGGCAGCTCCTGCATGAATCTGAAATTTTGTAAACACTGTGCAGATATCTGAGGTTAAGATGGCGGACATTCCTGATGTTGACCTTTCTAGCCTTGGAGTCACGGAACATGCAAACTTCAGCGTTGAAGTAGTAGACCCAGTTTCTGATTATTTGGAGTTAATGGAGGTTAGAAACAAAAATGTGCATATTTAGGTGACCATTCATTTGGTTTGTGTCAGTAATTATATGGATTATTTTGCAGAATGTATTCGATCTTGAGCTCATCAAAAGTCTCCTTTCACGGTCTGATTTCAGGTACATCGGTTCTCTGCCAAGTGAAATTGATAGTTTCGTACATGCTCTTTCATGCATATGATAAATGTAAAAGACTCTCTATTCCGTTTGGCTATCTTATGCTATTTATATTCCTCCAAGTGCTGACTTACAGATGATTAATCTACACTGAAATCCATATCTTATCTCAACTTGGCTCAACAAAGATTCCTTGAACTATTTGCAGTCATCTATGTAAAAGCCTGTTCACTAGACCACTATCTGTGCCTGTTTTCACAGTTAGCTGGAATATTGTGTTTTCCATCTTAATTATCTATACTTTTCATCATTTATTTTTCCTGTACAGAAGCATGTCCAATTGTTTTGTGTTACTTTCAGGTTTATATTTGATGCCATGCATGCTGTTACTGGTGCTTACGCTAAACCCATCTTTGTGGACAAGCTTGGGGCCAGTCTGGTATTTTCTGGATGATACATTTTGAAAATAGTTTTCAACTATAGTATAATTCCTGTAACAGATGTTAGTTCGGCATGTAGGATTCAATTTCAAATGGGCTACCTCTGGAGGATTTTGGTCATGGCCATCCAGATCCTAATCTTACGTAAGATGGCTAATAACTTCTATACCATGTAGTGAATTGAAATTATTTGATAGCATATCAACTGTATCTTTTACTCTAAAACAGATATGCCAAGGATTTGGTCAACATCATGTATGGTGAGAATGGACCAGATTTTGGAGCTGCAAGTGATGGTACGTCACATGACTTTTGAAGAAACAGATTCTCTCATTTGTCAAGTGTTTTGAATGTATGCATGGATTCATTGGCAGGCTGCACTGAGTAATTACCTTAGGCTTTGAGCTGAATTTTGCACTGAAAGTTAGTTTTCCACTTTTGTGGCATCTACTAAATGAAGTTTTAATTGCAAATGGACTTTAGGTTGTGGCCAAAGTTTTTATTGACTGACAAGATATGGAATAATGAGCTCAGTGGTTTTCCTGACAAATAAACTTTACCCTTTTATCAGGTTAGAAGTATTGACCGTGTAAACAATAAGAGCTATAAACTGAATTTAGTTTCAAACATTGATGGAAGATATAACTAAGTTTTTAATTCAAAGATGACTAGCTAATAGCACAAACTGAAATTGAATTTGGATCATTTTGGAGAAACACCCAATTACAGAACCAAAAGTGCTATATTAATTAGTAAGTCCAACTGAATTACTCTTAGCTTGGCCAGTTATGCATACGTATCAGGAGCACTTTGTCAGTAAATGTTGTATCAATAGTGAAGTTACTTTATTTAATCAATCGGCAACATGCATTTAGATCTGGATTATAGTGTGTGCATTTGTTGTTTTCACACTTTTTCACTGGTATAGATGAGCCAATTTGAAATCAACCCACAAGCTACATTGTTTAACTCAATGACACCATACACAACAAGATCTTTTTGAGTCTCAAATTTGCTGTTTTTTCAGCATTTTTCACTGCTTCATACCTAGAAAAACGGTCAAATAGGAAGGGAGAAGTTTTGTAAAGTTTTGGAAGGGCTGGTGCAAAACTTGAATGAAGTGCAAACCATCTCATATAGCATTTCTGCTAAGCTTGGGAAACCTGCGAAGCCAACCTTGATAAGGATAGTTGAATATAAATCAAGGTTTGATATCACTGTAGGATGGATTATGAAATATGACCATCCAATATTTGGTTTGCTTATTTTGCTGCTGTATGCTAGAGCAAAAGAAGATTTATGCTAAAGTACTTTAAATCCTTAGAATAAATAGGAATACCACGATCTATAATTCCAGGGCACGAAATTTAATTCATTCCTTGAAGTTTTGGTAAGAGTGTTTGACAAGAGCAGGGGCAGATAGATTGAAAAAGTTGAAATGAAAATTTAGGCTGCCAAATGTCTTTCTAAAACGTATGTGGGTGCATCAGTTGAATGTGCAATTGGTGTTTCTTATTGAATCATTTGATTCTACTTTTAGCTCCGTATGATGATTAATCATGATATCATTAGCATCTCTTTTTTGCAATTAACTTCTCTTACCATTATCAGGAGACGGGGACAGAAACATGATCCTAGGTAGAGGGTTTTTTGTCACTCCTTCAGATTCGGTTGCTATCATTGCTGCCAATGCACAAGAAGCCATTCCATACTTTACTAGTGGCCCTAAGGTAGAAAATTCTGCAGATTTTCCTCAACCTTTTGATGTCTAAAGAAACAGCATAATAAATATCCTGTCTCCAATCTTCAGGGTTTAGCTCGGTCCATGCCAACAAGTGGTGCTCTAGATCGTGTGGCTGAAAAATTGAATCTTCCATTTTTTGAGGTTTGGAAAGTCTTGGACAAAATTCTTAGTTTCATTAAAGGGGGAGAGATAGAAGGTATAATAGGGTTTGGGTCTACAGGGATGCTTGTCTTCTGACAATCTTTTTTCTTGTGTTCAGGTCCCTACTGGCTGGAAATTTTTTGGGAATCTTATGGATGCTGGAAAACTGTCAATTTGTGGTGAAGAAAGTTTTGGAACTGGTTCTGATCACATTCGTGAGAAGGATGGCATATGGTAACTATCTGAGATGCATCCAATGAACCTCCCACATATACCAGCATTAAGGCTTTTACCGGCCCATTAATGTTAACAAAAAAAGCTATATAATGGTCCAATTGGTAGGGATTGACAGCCTGCCATATAATTCTCCTTGCTTATTCCTTGTGAAAGAGTAGAGGGTCTGATGGAAGGAATAGATTGGTTGTTTGGCTGATGGAACTACAATCTAATTCAAGTGGTTCACAACTTTAGAGCTAAATTAGAATTTTAATAGTTGGTTAACGTTATCTTTGTCATTGGAAAGCTGTTCTTTAAATTGATAGGTATTGACATAATCAAAACACAATATTTGTCTCATTTCATGCTCAAATTTTCCAACACAGGTATATTGTTTGGACTTGCTGTGTGTTGTTGTGATTATTGCAAAACCTCATCAGATTCATGTTATGAACTAAGCATATTGTGAATGTTTGGTGAACCTGATTCAGTGTCACTTCTGTTCCATAAAGCTCTAGTGTACTGAATCATGATCACATTTTCAATGCAAATGTTTGGTTTCTAAGACTCCCTTTCTAGGATTTTTTTGGCTTGGTTTACATATCTCACTTCTGTTATGAAAGGCTGTCAAATCCAATATAGAATAACAAATCTATCCAATTGCAGGGCTGTTTTAGCTTGGCTTTCAATTATTGCTTACAGAAACAAAGACAAGAAACCAGGGGAGAAGTTAGTATCTGTTGCTGATGTTGTGAAAGAGCATTGGGCAACCTATGGAAGAAATTTCTTTTCTAGATACGACTATGAAGTAAAGAGCTGATTTTTTTTGTGTGTGACAATAATATAGTTGATGCTTTGGATTTAGCGATGGGCTAAACTTTGTTTTGGCAGAGGTAGGTGCGGGGTACAATTCTTTAATTTGTGTAAATTCTTTTTCAGGAATGTGAATCTGAAGGTGCCAACAAAATGATCCAGAATGTTAGAGATATAGTCTCTAAGAGCAAACCAGGTGACCAGTATGGTAAGTTCTCATCTGATCTCCTCTTCATAATCACATTCTTTTATCTGACAATGTCTAAGCGTTGTATTTACAATCTGCTTTATAGGAAAATACACCCTTCAGTTTGCTGACGACTTTACTTACACTGATCCTGTAAGTTAAACACTGCATGTTTATTATATTTAACTAGTTATAATTTCACCAAGCATCTGTAGTTTGATATCACTGCCATGTTTAACTTATCTTCATGTGATCTTATAGGTGGATGCAAGTGTGGTGTCAAAGCAAGGTGTCCGGTTTGTTTTCACTGATGGATCAAGGATTATATTCCGTTTATCTGTATGTTCAGTTGATTATTTTTTTCCTGCCATAATTTGAGGCTACAGAAGCTCCTGTTTTTCTTATAACTGGTATATCCGCTTCTGCAGGGAACTGGATCAGCAGGTGCAACTGTCAGGATCTACATCGAACAGTATGAACCAGATGTCTCTAAACATGAGATGGATGCCCAAATAGCCTTAAAACCATTAATAGGTCAGTCACAATGTTTTTTTTTCTTCGAATAAAATGTTATTTATTAGGCTTTACTTGCATATGTATTCATGACATATTTCGCTTGTTTTAGATTTGGCATTGTCTGTATCAAAGTTGAAAGACTTCACAGGAAGGGACAAGCCAACAGTCATCACTTGAAGTTTAACAGCAGTTGCGAGTCTCACGAATCAAGTGGTATGCCAGGTTATGCTTAACGGCAGGTTGGGCTTTCCTTTCTTTTCTGGCTTATTTGCCATGCATATTTTCCCAAATCAATTTTGGCTGGTACTTTAGCTAGTATGGTTTATGGTTCAATAAATCTTTCTATGTAAAGTATGTAAAAACATATCTATGCAAATAAAATATCCTTCATTCACTATAAATGCCCTTGTTAATCTTCACCTCCCCCATGTTGATTTGAAGTCATCGTGGATGGATAGCAGTAAAAATGACGACATAAATACGGGCTAGATGTAAACTGAAACCTCATGTTGAGTGTGTGTTTAAGGTAACCTTCTTCTTATCTGACCCCATGAGAAGACACCTACTCAAGCTTTTATTTAAATGAGTTTCCTGTTACTCCTGCCGTTCTTTACTGGATGTTAAATCCTCCAAATTAATTTCCTCGTGCTCTCTCCTCTTTCTCAGACATTTGAAGATCCCACCCGCCAATTGAAGCATGATTTTCGAGGTCTACCTGATTTTTCATATTTAATTTATTCTCCCCCCCTCTCACAGCCTGATTTTTCATATTTGATTTATTCTCTCACACCCTCTCTCTACGTTAGTGTTTTGATCCTCATGTTCGCTTTAGTTCAAGTAAATCGTCAAAAAATATTACTGGAATTTCGGACCTTTATAGGATGGAAACAGGAAAATAAATAACAGAAAAGAGAACAAACGGAAAGTAGCAGGCTGAAAGGCTGAATAGAGAGAGCATTTGAGAGTGAGTTTATTGGTACAACCTTTGTCTTCTCATTTAGTTTGATCCATCTGTTGCAATAGTGCATCCATGATAAGACAATTACAAGGCAATACAAGTCACTTGCAGGATATTGCCTTGAATTTGTAAACCAATCTACCTATATCTGATACGCAATTCTGCTTTCAATATTGCTATGTCCATATGATATTTTGGCCCAACAACTTCCAACTAAGAAGATCTGGTAGTATTATGCATCATTTAGTGACCATTCTTCATGCATTTAGATCTATGATAGAGCTTGCTGCATGGTCATGGCTATCCCTTCAAAAGACATGATCTGGTGGTGTGTTTATGACAAGCAAAACAGCTCTTTTTACTGTCAAGGTTGATCCGATTGGTTTGCCTTTAGCTGATCAGATCATGATTAAACATCCAATGGCAGGCCCCAACCACCTTTTGTGGGAGCTGAGTGTACAACAAAAACAAGCATGACCGCAATAAAAGTTATAATGGGAAAGTAAATGTCTTTAATACTTCCATAGTCTTCTTGAAATGGAAGGTAACACTCTCCAGCAGCCACATTTGATATAATGGCACAGCAAGCACTCAACAACATGGGAGAACATGTTGGGGCACTGTTTTTGTCCTTTTAAAGTTCAGATATAGCATCAGCCACTTCTCCCTCAGAAACTTTTATACCCTAAGTTAGGATGTGACATTGTCTGCCTGCATTCTCATCTACAGAGAAAAACACTTCGAAGGGGGACCCTAGAGTGTTTTTTCAGCATGACAGAACACTAGAGATGTAGTTTTTTCTTTCTGCATCCCCTTTTACTTCAAGCTGGAGCATCAGAATGCTAACCCTAAAATCCAATAATACGATTTTTCTGCAGTTATGCATTTTCATTGGAGGTTCTGTACTTGTAAATCCCAGAATTATGAGCCTAATTTTATGTTATTTGCCCCTTAAATGGACACGTGAAATTCTATGTTGAGCTGGACCAGGTTCAATAGTGTTTCCTTTGGCAAAGAGAACATACTCTTACGATCATTGAATGGAGCCCGCCTTTTTCTTCAAAAATCCAAAACCAAAATCAATCTGGATTGTCTCTGCTCCCCATTTCTAATGTGATTGAAGCCCTCCACCAGACCCACCAACAAATAATTGTGCAAACTTGTAGTGCATCACATAAGAGGATCGAACTGTGTTTGTCCTAACTGATACACACACTCAAGCTATAGTTGCTGTAATAGATCCAACCCTGTTGGGTCTCTCAGTCTCGTAGGATTTGCTCCTGAAGCGAACAAGCTCGATCAATTTGCCCCACCTTTCATCTGCATGACATTGTGACAGCTCCACCATCATGTTAGTTGCCTCTGGTGATAGACCTCGATGTCCCCTCTTTCTTTTCCACCTACTGTCCTCTCTCCTGTAGTGAGCAGTTGCAGGTTCTTTCTATACCTGTAGAGAGTTTCAGAAATGTTAGTGTAAACCAATGTTGAGAGAATGACACACAGATTTATCTCCAGGTATTTTCTTCATAACATATTGCAGCTCAAGTCAAACCCATTCCAAAATACCTTAAGAAACATCCACGTAAAATTATTTTTTATTTTTTTTAAAAAAAAAAACACTTTCAATCGTCATGTCAAACGCAGGGATGAAAACCATATATAAGCTCGTAGAGTTTGACCAAACTATGAAGAGGTGGAAACTTCCTTTGATTTCAAGAGTGATTACGAGTCTTCCCCACAAGTTATTGTCAATGAGACGTAAACCCTGTGACTTTATTTTGTGTGGTTTGTGTTTTTCTTAAATTATATATTCGATTTCATGAAGAATGCTATCATTTTAGGTTTGAATGTATTTCTTACAAGTTTCTACTATCATTCATATCCCTTATTTTATGACTATCATTGGTCTCAACATCATCATATACTAAGTGTTTGTTTGACATTGCGTTTCAAAAGTATTTTTGAAAAAAAAATAAAAATTTTGTTTTTTGTTTTTATTTCAAATTAAATTTTTGATATTTTTAGATCATTTTCATATGTTGATATTAAAAATAATTTTTAAAAAACAAAAAAAATATCATTTTAATACATTTATAAACAAAAAATACTTGTAAAAACATTTCCAATCACACTCATAAAGCACTAAAAAGAAGATGCAAGAACTTTTGCTGTATATGTACTGTAAATGCATCCTTTTCTTCATGGTTTGTCCCTATTGATAGCTACCCTATTTTTATTTTTTTTCACTGTTTCTATTGGAGAAGTGCTTTTTATACATTTTAGGGTTTGAAATGGACATACCTTGTTACACCTTAAATAGTATATTCCTTAGTCATAATTCAGTCAAGACAATTAAGCACTACTCCACTATCCAATATCTAAGGCATCTTTTCGTACATCTTAGGCAATCTATTTCTCTGTAATTCTCCATTTCCTTATTTGTATTTGACTTTAGGGAACATCCATCCATATGCACACGGGTTTGACTCTATGAATTTTATTAAATCAAATCACTCTCTCCATGATTTAATGTTTGATTATTTACATTTTGAAGACCTATATATAATTCATATAGTTGGGTCTAAAAATGTTTTAGCCTAGTGCTAGTGGAGAAACTTAAAAGCAACACATATAAATAATCACTTTGAAATAATAATAATAATAATAATTTAAGACTTAGAAGCATGTTGGATTCATAGAGATTAAGATATGATTCCCATACTATATTAAGATGATAGTATTTAAATTAGTAGTTTATTTGTTTGTTCTTATATATATACAATAATATCTTTCATCCCAATTTTGTTTGAAAAAAGATATTATTCTAGGAATTAATTGAAATGTCCATAACCTATTTCGTAATTTGGCTTCATTTATTTTTATGATGCGCTATTATGTGACTTGTGTTTTGTCTCGACTATAAATTTAAAAATATTTTATCAACAAAATACACACCATAGCTTTACATGGTTCCGTTATTTTTTTTAAGATGGTTAAAAAATAATTTTTCAAACTGTAACTGCAAAAACTACCGCAGTACAAATACACATTTCAAATCCCTAGCTTTCACAGGTTTATTGGTCATTTCGTTGACCCATATTAGACTACTACTTGGTAGTGATACTATTTAGACATCATCTAGGATCTTAGAGTCTTCCCCACTTATTAGATATGTTAATAATGGAGATTTGCTTAGTGCTTTACATGCAACTATAAGTCAACAGAAAAAACACCCATTATTTTTTAAGTTTAAACAGTAGATGTGACCATGCCTTAGTGCTCCACACACACTCCTCCATTCTCTCTCTCTCTCTGAAGACACTATCTAAATTTGTGTCCTTTTTTTTAAAAAAAAAAATCTCATTTTTTTTATCATGAAAAGATACTACATTGTTTTTTTAATAACATTTTAATTGAATACTCATTCTTTTTCCTTAGTTATGGTACAATAAATTAGTGTGTTTCATTACAAGTTTAATTGATTATGTCATGAAATTCACCTGAATTGATTTCACTCTTCTTTCATGAAACATCGGTGCTAGGAAGTTGTTGGATTACTTTGTAAAACATAATCTTTTTCATACTTGTTAAATCAAATGTTTTGACATTAGATCAACCCTTTATGGGGCATCGCCTAATGTTTTCCGGGCATGCCCTAATTTCTTGACATATGATTGAGTGTTTCACCATTATTATAAATAAATTGTTATGAAATATTCGAACTGAAATAATAGAAATTAGATTTGATGTAGCAGTTCTTGCGACATAAAAATTAAAATCAATAGAAATAGTAGGGATATATCCTCTTGTATCTTTTATTTAAAAAAAAACATAAACTTATTCCAAAACTGTTATTGAGATATATTTATTTTACATTTATGTTTTTATCTTTTAAATTAGACAGGTTTATATCCTCTCGGTGTTGATCTTTTCTATTCTAGGGCACAAACCAAACCCGTCGTAAGCAATTACTTGTAGATAACCTTCATTCATTCCTTTTTTTTTTGAAAAAAAGAGAGAGGTAATATCTATTCTTAGATAAAAAGCCCACACATCTCAACAATCAAGAATATATAGAAAGTTGACATGGTAAGGAACTAGCTAGCTAGATAATAGATTTACTACTATATATATATATACACTAGATAATGCCCCCGCGCTTCGCCGCGGGCGGCACAATTTTTTTTTTTATGTAAAAAATATTAATTGTGTGTATTTTTTTTATTATAATATAAATTTAGCTAAAATAATAAATCTGTGCAGAATTCATGTCAAATGCAAGTTTTCTATAAAATATATGAATTTAAAATCGATATAAATTTATCTGTTTAGTAGTTTCAAACGAAATAACCTGCATAAATTTATTATCATCATAAAAAAAGCAAGAAAACTCGGATATCTGAATTATTCAGTTCATTGTATTAAAATTAGTTCATTTTATAATTCAATTTAAATAAAACAAAAATAAAATATAAATTGTGAAAATACCCACAATAATAAAATTTCAAAAAAAATAAGTTGTTGATTTTCTATCAATAAAAAGACGTCAACATAGATTGAAAATTCATCCTGACGTTATTGCCATTATTACTAACATTACTGTTGAAAGAATTGAAATAATTAAATTGCCCTGAAAAATAAAAAAATAAAAACAAAGCAAAAGATTTTTATAAAGAAAACAATAAAAAATTAATAACTAAAATTATCGTTATTATTGCATAAATAATAAAATCATAAAAATCATATAATCTAAAGAACAAATAAAGAAACAGAGAACAAAAAAAACGAATAAAGGGAAAAATAGAGTAATATTAGTTTTAAAATGATCACCGATATAAATTAAAATTTTAGAAAAATCTTAAAAAAAATGAAAATATTTTTATTAAAAAATAACAACTAAAATTATCATTATTATTGCGCAAATAATAAAATTATAACAATGATCTAATCCAAAGAACAAATAGAAATAAAAGAAAACATCTAGCCATGGCATCCGTGCCTTGTCGCGGGTGGAATCATATTTTTTTGAACGTAAAACAATATTTATTATGTATGAATTTTTTTTATCATAGCATAAATTTAAAAAAAAAATAATAAATTTGTATATAATTTTTATGAAGTGCAAGTTTTGTATAAAATATATAAATTTTACATGAATATAAATTAATTGGCTTGAAAAAGAATATAATTGCCTTGAAAAATTATTAAAAAAACAAAAGATTTAAAAAAAAAGGTAATAAAAAAGATTTAAATTAATTATTAAAAAAGCAAAATTTTTGTATAAAAAACAATAAAAAAATCAATTAATAAAAAATACAAAATAAACATTATAAAAAAGAATTAATAACAAATACAAAACTAAAAGAATAAGGACCGAAATGAAAAATAACATATATTAAATTAATTCCAATTGAAGGATAAAATTAAAGAAACAAAATATTTCGAGGACCAAAAATAAACAATGAAAACTGCTGCCTTTTGAAAAAAATCAGAAGAAGAGGGATTGAAATCAAACTTTGTATATATTATCAATTTCAATTGGAGGACCAAATTAAAGAAATCAAAACATCTGGACCGGAATAATTGAAGGAATCAGGAGCAAAAACAAAATCAAGACTATAAGGACTGAAATAAAAACTTCTTATATAATCAGTTTTAATTTAAGGGCACAATTGAAAACAATAAAACTTTAATTTGAATAAATCAGTAATGAAAACGAAATAAAAACCTAAGGGACCAATATAAACATTACACACACATCAGGGACCGTTTCTGACTTTGGGGGCGGCAGGAGAGAGAAAAGGGACGGCCGAGAGAAACCCGTCCACCGCGGCCTCACCGGACATCTATGGAGGGCACGCGCCGCGACTGAGGATAGAGGACATTCAGGCGAAACTTTCGGTACGGCGGAAGTTAATTTTTGACGCCAGGAAGACTTCGAACGCGCCTCCGCAAAGGCGCGTAAGGATGGAAGCCCGCTGGCGCGGGCCTGCGACGCGCCAGCAGCCGCGCGTAAAAAATAATAAAATAATGGGCGAATGACCGATACGCCCCTGATTGACCTGATAATTGCGAAAATACCGGAGGGGAAAGTACGCCTCTGCCCCGGTGTCCTGTGCTCTATTTTGTCGTTATATGGGCCCTTTTTCGTCCGCGAACTGTGCCAAAAAAGTGGGAAAAGCCGAGAGAGCCCCTGACTCCTGTGCACTATTTTGTCTTTTTCGGGGGCTGTAATCGGTAGTGCACTGTTCACAGGCGGATAAGACAAAAAAAAAAGTAGACATACACCCGCGATGCACCGGGACAAATTGCGAGTCCACAGTACACCTGAGTCTGGTGCTACAGTGAACTCGTCCACAGTGAAAGGGCGACGCGTTTTTTTTATATATATATATATATATATATATATATATATATATATATATATATAAACTTTATCCAAAAACTATTGAGTATTGTTTTTGGATAGGATAAGATAAACCTCACTTACTAAAAATTGTATTTTATAGGTCTAGATGGTTACTTGTATTCCATTAAGAGAACAACATCTGCCTTAATTAAATTTATGAGAAAGAAATATTGCAAGGAAGTTCATCATACACTGAATAGTAATCTCCGTGGAGAGCCATGAATTTTTTTTCTTTTTCTTCTGGAATTATACATATAATTTTTGGCTGTCACATTTATTTGTGTGGTGAGAAATTGGAAAGCAAAAAACACAATCTCTTACGACTGGATTCTCCTTTTGTCCTTTCTTTTGTATGACATGTTGTTGGTTCCTCTGGTAACTAGTACGATGTATATAGGTCTTCTTCAACACCAAACTTTACTTGGAAAATCCAGATGTTCGAGTTTTTTTTTTACTTTCTCCTCTCACAATTCTAAACCACACACACACACACACACACAAAAAGGTGATTGAGACCAAATAGCTGAAGTTTTAAGTGGAAATTGATTTTTCGAGGGCCATTTTCCACTAAATCTAACATTTCATTTTTGCTTCAAGATTTTGAAGTAAAATCAAGAGGGAGTGCTACCATCAAGTGATGGTACAACTACAACCATCAATTGGCAAAAGGCAAGCAAACGTTGGTGGATTATTAAGGGAAATTGAAGTATGTTGTCCTTAAAACGACACTCTTTTTTCTATTTATGGCCAAAGAATCGATTCAAGGTGCTAAGTCAGATTTAATTGGGGCCTGCTCGAGCAGAGGGAAATCATAGGCTCTGTTCATGTACAAACCCACCAAGCCACTATCCTACTAGTTGCTTCGACCACTTCACCTTAATTGCCACCTATAACCCCCTTAATTGCCACCTATAACCCACCCACTTGAAACTACTTTGAGAGTTCGTGCCCGATTGAAATTGTGATTTAAATTGTTTTTTAAATTGTTTTTTTATTCAGAATTACATTAAAATTATGTTTTTTTATTTTTTAAAAAATAATTTTCGATATCAACACATCAAAATAATCTAAAAATACCAAAATTTTTAATTTAAAAAAAATCATTTTTTATTCAAAAATACTTTTAAAACGCAGTGACAAACACTCTCTTCCAATGTGTTTGCCAATGTGATATAACTAATTATATTTTAAATTTGTATCTAAAATCTTAGGGTTTTAGATGAATGATTCCTTAATATTTAGAAAATGAACATGATTTTGTTTTTCTTTTTTAATGACCAAGTTAGGCAAAGGAAAATTCCCAAAGACTACTATTTTAGGTTAAATCCCGTGGCTCGAACAACCTAGCAGACCGTCTCAACTTCGAACTGTTAACGTTGTTGTTCTTTATACAATAACTGTCTCCCCATTTTGCTTGGCATCACCTAATGTGGTTGGTAAGAATAGTTTAAATAGATATTTCATGGTTTGATTACCTTGCCAAGAACGGATGCCAATTGCTTTATATATATATAAAGTCAATCTCTTGAGATTTATTATCCAAGCAGAGTGGAGATAGTACGTGATCAGATAACATAAAAAAAAAATTACTTAACCGCAGTGAACAAAACCACAAATTTGTTTTCGTTTCACCTCACCTCTATTGTTGTTATTTCATTTCACAAATCAATAGGTTATGTTAATATATATATATATATATATATATATATATATATATATAGAAAATATGCAATTAATTATAAAAAATCTCAAGCCCATTCTCCATAAAATAAGAAAAGTAAAAAGTAGGAATAAAAAAAAAAGGAATGTCCGTGCCCGAGTAACTCCAAATTCGGCCTGATAGAGCTGTGATCAATAATTGGCACCACCTCGGCCTGTACCTCCTCTAGGTTTCAGAGATGTGAAATGAAAATCAAAAAATAAAATAAAAATTACAGCATCCATGGCTCTTGGGAGCTCGAAAGAGGTTACGATACATTTAAAATATTATCATCCTGACAAGCAGAAGCATATAGTGGCCTCATTTTCAAGAAATATAAGCAAACAACATGAAATCGGAAATCCCCCCCTGTTTTTAATTTAAATTATCAGAATTAATCACCACCCTTAATTACTTTTCAGATCAAGAACATCCCCCAATGCCCAAATCAAAACCTCGCCACCAAACTTTATAGATGCTGACTACAAGGCTACCCATGCCCAGGTCCTTGTTACAGGTCATTATAGTTTGCTATTTCCATGACAGGAGAACCACTTTACTTTTTAGTCTGTGTCACCTTGTAACTGGAAGATCTTTCTGATTCAAACAGGAACAACAATGTTTCTTCACTTTGTCTCTTTCCTTGTATCCCTACGTTGCTGTATTTGCTACAGAAACACTACTCATTGCCAAGTACTTGGTTGTCAAGCCGCGAGTACCTCTCTTAGGTTCCATCTTTTCTTGCTAGCTATATATCTGCCATGGTTTTATCGATGCTGCTAACTAAACTTTCTGCTCTTTTAATTATGCAGCATGAAAAGTTTAGCTAGAACATATATATATATATATATATACACGCGTTTGACTTTGGGTGTTTTTTCTTCTTCTTTTCTTGAAACATTTACAGATATGTATGAAAAACCTGAGAAATAGACAAGTGGAGCATGGATATAGATATGTATACCAGGCCTAAAGCTGTGCTGGGATATGGGGTGGAGAGAGAAATGAGTAGAGAGAGAGAGAGAGATTGTTTAGTGGAGAAATCTGTTCTCACAGGGTAATTAGGCCCCTCAAAACAGATACATTATTTTTTTATTTTTTTTTGCAAGTGTTGCCCCCAAATGAGAAAACAGAGTAGACTATGGAGGACCTAAGTCAGGTGGGGCTTTGGCAAATTAAAAACAGAGCAGGAAGTTATGGGTTTGATACAGGTCGAAGCACCCTCTTGAAACGAGACAAAATAAAGTGCCCAGCTGACACGAGCGTAGAGCATCCAAACAAAAAAAAAACATCGGGAAGTGCTTTCATGGCAGCTATAAAAAGGACAGAACTCCAAGAAATTGGACCATCACCTAATTTTCTCATTCAGCAAACCCTTACGCTGCAAATCCCCTCTTCTTCTCAAGCCCTTCCCTGCAAAAATAAAATCCACGCAAAGCATATAAGAGCGAGGGGAAGATAGCCAGCTACAAGATTCCAACATCTGGGCTCACCGGTTTTTCCAATGAGAGCGGCCTTGCCTTTTCTTTCATCATCAGCACACTTTTCTCTCTCTTTTATCTTAAATTGCAGCTAAGTACCAGCTCTCCCCCTCGATCCCTGCCTCTTAAACTCCACACAATCACATACACACACACATACATATATATAGATAGATAGATAGATAGAGCCACAGAATTTGTAATGCAATGGCAATAGATTGCATCAAAACCATGCCGTCGATAGCCGCCCGTCATCACCATCCAAAAGAACAAGATCAATGCAAAGATGATAGCAAGTCTTTCGTTTTTGATGCACAAGTTCTTAGACACCAATCGAACATACCCCAGCAGTTCATTTGGCCTGACCATGAAAAGCCTAATACTAATGCACCCGAGCTCCAAGTCCCACTTGTGGACTTGCGTGATTTCCTCTCTGGCAACCCTGCTGCTGCAATGGAAGCTTCGAGACTTGTTGGCGAAGCATGTCAAAAACACGGTTTCTTTCTAGTTGTTAATCATGGAGTTAATGAAACACTCATTACTCACGCTCATAATTACATGGACAGCTTCTTCGAATTGCCACTTTCTGAGAAACAAAAGGCCCAGAGAAAAATTGGCGAGTCTTGCGGATATGCTAGTAGCTTTACTGGCAGGTTCTCCTCTAAACTTCCATGGAAAGAAACACTTTCTTTTAGCTACACAGCCGAGAAGAATTCATCAAAACACATCGAGGAATACTTTCATAACAGAATGGGGGAAGATTTCGCTGAATTCGGGTATGTTACAAGTCGATCCCCCCTCCCCCCATTAAATTTGGTTTTGTTCAATGTTGTTTATTGAGATGGGTTAATGTTCTTAATTTGACACTAATTTTCCCCCCCCTTTTGTTTTCATCAGGAGGGTGTATCAGGACTACTGTGAGGCCATGAACGCTTTGTCACTAAGGATCATGGAGCTATTAGGAATGAGCCTTGGTGTGAGCAGAGAACATTTCAGGGAATTTTTTAATGAGAATGATTCAATAATGAGGCTTAACTACTACCCTCCATGCCAAAAACCTGACCTTACTTTAGGAACCGGTCCTCATTGCGATCCAACTTCTTTAACTATCCTTCATCAGGACCAAGTGGGTGGTCTCCAAGTGTTTGTAGACAACGAGTGGCGTTCGATTAGGCCCAGTTTTGACGCTTTTGTTGTTAACATTGGCGACACCTTCATGGTAAGATATTAATTTTATCTCTCTGCTCATCAGGATAAACAAATAGAATTGTCCTACTCGTACGTGGATAATAATTGACAATTTCTTTAAACTATCGCCAGATTAGCATCAATGATTACAGAAAATAGTAATATTTAGTGTTTTTTTTCTTTCTCAGGCTCTATCGAACGGCATATACAAGAGCTGTTTGCACCGAGCAGTGGTGAACAGCCAAACACCGAGAAAATCTCTCGCTTTCTTTCTCTGTCCGAAGAACGACAAGATGGTAACTCCACCACACGAGTTAGTGGACAAAAGCAATCCGAGAATATATCCAGATTTCACATGGCCGATGTTGCTTGAATTCACACAAAAGCATTACCGAGCTGACATGAAGACACTCGAGGTGTTCACAAACTGGGTTCAGCAACGAAATACTAGCTGAGCAAGTGGGTCAGGTGATGTGTCGCATAAATAGACTCGGGGGCAAGTTATTGGTCTTTTTATCAGAAAAAAAAAAATTGAAAGTGATGTTGATGGGAGAGGGGAGGAGGGGAGGGGGGAGAAAAAAGTATGGTTGAAAGAGATGGGAATTTTGTTAAGATTTGGAGATCATCAGTACACGAAGAGATCGTAAGAGTTAATTAGAGACCAATTTTATTTTTGTCCATAGACCTGGTAATTCCTAGCTAACTTATTTATTGGTCATGAAAAAAAAGTACAACCATAGACCAATAAAGAGTTGGATTAGCTTTTTTTTTTTGTATTTTCCTTTACCTTTATAATATAGAAAAATTATCAGTAGTACCATGACATACCTCTCTCCATTATAAATTGCATTAATTATCAAATAATCCATCATTGGTGAACAAAAAAAAAAAAAAAAAAACGATCCCTCTTTCTAGGGCTAGCTTGTTGAATTCATCTTCACACAGCATGACTAAAAAACTTATTTATATATATGTATATAGAATTGGGATCCATCACATCAGCAATTTAAAATTATTTTAATCTAATGAACTGGGTTCGCGTTAAAAAATTTCATATTTACAAATTTTGTCCAAAGAATCAAGATAAAAGAATGAGCAAAATCATATTCCAACATGCAAGCAAAATTACCTTATCTGTAAGAACCTAAGGCCTTTTTCATGGGGCCTGTGGATGCAAAGACTGAGCAAATGGGACAAATTGACGAGTTCCAATGCCAAAAAAATTAAGACCACGAAGAAATCCAGGTGTGCTTGCTGTATATAGCTTCTCTAATGTCAAGAAGAAGATACAAACAAACCGAACAAATTCTAAATTAATTTAATCTTTTTTTTTCTTTGAATAAACTGACAGCCCTTTTAAAATTATAAATATAAATCATTGGATTAATGAAAATAATTATTAAATTTCATTACGATCTAATAACTTACAATGTTCTTAAGTATATATGATTGCTCTTCTACATCTGATCAAGTAAATTGTACGAGGAAAAGCCAAATAGAATGTTACCATTTTGCACGCGTGGTAGTTAAACTAGTCCCCCAACTACCAGCGGATTCTCATGTAGTCCCTATACAAGAGCCTTCATCAACTGGATCCCAAAGGTATCGTGCAATTCTCAAATGGATCCTCCATATGAAGAGGAAACAATGAAAATCTTAACATTTCATGGCATAAATATGGAGTTTTTATTAAAAATATAAACAGACACGAATGTCCAGAGGACATAATTGAGAGATATCTATATTTTTTGGATTCAAATGAAGAAATATGTAGTTTGGAGACCTGTATTAGAATTGCTGGATAGTTTGCGAACAAGTTTGAGATCTTTTAATTCTTAATTTTCTCTCTCCACTCAATTTAATTGAGTGTTTTTAGTATATAATGATTATAGAAATGACCTTAAACTACCCTTCATGTACTAAATAACTATAGCACTAAATAATTCATCAAATTCTCAGACACAAAAAAGGAATTTTTTATTTATTAAATGCCCTCAAATACTACGTCATGACAAACATCAACCAATAGCCATTCTTTATTTCAAATTTCTTGGCCCTACGTGATGCTACTAGGGTTTAGGATAAATCCAAACTCCATTTATTTATTTAATATCAAGCCATGTAAATCCAGTTCAAGAAATGGTCCACCAGCTGAATGATTCAGAGGAATAGGATGCTAGAATCCATTGAGGACTGACGGGAGCAATTTCTTTTTGTAATGCATTAATTCTGAGGCTGTGCCAATATATATATATATATATATACTATTATTGTCTTCTTTCGTGTCTGGAAATTTGGAAGGTTTTGCATTATGAAATTGAAAGGGAATACTTGCAAACATTTGTCGTGGTTTCTGTCTTTAAATGCTGCAACATTCTTTCTGGCTAATATTTTAAGATACTGTGTGTGTGTGTGTGTGTGTGAAATTTCTTATGTAATTATGAGCTCATCATCTACTCACTCAATTATTCAATCATGGATAATTTTGTTAAATATTAGGGTTATTTTTGAAATGAGGTCAGAATTACAAAACCTAACAGAGATATTTTAGGGCAGGGCAAGGCATGAAATGGAGATATCTTGAGAATTAAATTAAGAAAATGAAGTTTGAATTTCATCTAGTCATAGTTTCTTTCTTTCTCTTTGTTTTTCTCTTCATTGAAAGGCTTCAAATGTAAGGAAAATAGGATGAAATTGATGCTGTATTTATTATTTTCTTATGATAAGAGTGACAAATATATAAAAATATAACTTTATCTTGTTAAATATATATTTAGGATATTTTTAAAGTGATTTTAATTTTCAAAACAACATCTGTTTTTAATATTTATATTTTTATCTATCACGAAATAATAATTAAGCCTTTTTTTTTTTAAAAAAAAAGTGAGAATTTATATAAAATTTATTGGTGGATTCTATCAACTAGAAGATAGCTTCTCGACACTTTTGCGAGACCCTATTCGATACTGCGTTTCAAAAATATTTTTGAAAAACATTGAAGATTTTTTATTTTTTACTTTTAATTAATTTTTTTTATTATTTTTATAATTATTTTCATGTTTTGATGTCATAAATAATTTTTAATAAATAAAAAATATTATTTTAATATATTTTTAAACAAAAAAATACTTTCAAAAACAAATTCAAACATAATCTCAAACATACACTTAAAGAATTTGTGATTGAAATATTGACAAGGTGTTGCTACTAGCACACCAAATATGCTAGACATAAAATAACAAAACAGTCCTCGGCCGGAGTTCCCATAGTACTATTATTACATCGTAAAAAGGACAATCTTATCATTTTAGTAATAATTCTATCTATGCATAGATTTCGTGGTCTGTCAATAGCACAATCCTAGTTAAGAAAAGGCAGGCATGAGAGGTTCAAAGTCAAGCTGAGAAAATCGGTAAAACATGTCTTTTTGTATGGTTACAAAATAATCACTTGCATTTCTTTTTTTATTTTTTATCATTTAGACTACATTCTAAAAATGGTAAAACACGGATTTTTGTATGGTTAGACTATATATTTTACAATTTCTGCAATAGAAAAATTAATATTTTTGTATATTCTACTGCCTCGCTCGAACATATTTTCCCTTTTTGAAGAAAAATAATATTTGAATATTCATGAAATAAAAAAATGTTATCCATTTTGTTTAATTCCAGATACATATTATCATTTTTACAATTATATATTATTATTATTCACTCACACTGTTTTCAAGAAACGTGATGTAATGATAAAAGACTCGTGATCTGTACAACAAGTCTTGAGTTTGAATTAGAATATATATTTTTTGTAAAAATTTAAAACAGTCAAGGCTTTACTTATTCACCTAAATTTATAAAATATATTTTTCAAGAAGTAAGAGTTTTCTCGTTTTATAAAATAAAAAACACTCACTCACTCACTCACACATGCATACTTTTACATGTTCTCCGAAGATACTGTAACATATTTCCTTAATTTGAATTTGCTTACCTTCATTTCTAGCTGCCATTGTTCTCGAATACCCTACAAACAAAATAGATAGTTTAATATAAAAACCCTGAATTTTATTTTATTTTATCTTTTGGACTGGGGTGCACGGTGCACCTGCACAGCCGCCACAGGTAAGGACAACGACAGTCCCATTCCCGTACTCCCTTCCAAAAGGCCCGCGTCACGTGGAAACACTTGTAGTTTGTCTTGGTATTATTTCGAATCCATCTCATTTATTTCTTACAAAATTATTATTATTCTCTTTTTTTTTTCCTTTTCCCAGCAAATTATATTCTCCTCTCATTAAACGACATTTCTTAGGATTTCTTCATGGATACTCCCACCTTGTATACCCCTTCTTGTTGATCTGTACTATTCTGGTGTCTAGCTAGCTATCATCCTTATAATTCATGTTCTCGTCCTGTTGCCAGCCATTGATTACTTGGTCCACACCTTTCGCCTTATCTCAACTTTATTTAACTTAACGTACAGGGTGTTCGATACTTTGTTTGGAAAGTGTTTTTTTTTTTTAAAAAAATATATAATTTTTTATATGTTTTTAGATTATTTTGATGTGATGATATTAAAAATAATTTTTTAAAAAATATATATTATTTTAATGTATTTCTAAACAAAAAACACTTTCAAAATCAATCTTAACCACACTTTCAAACATGCACTTAATCATCATGGCTTAATTAATCACTTATCTTATGATTGACCAACTTGTTTATCAAGAGATCAATGCTAAATAAAAGTTCATGACCATAACATATCAAGAGATAGAATAATCCCGAATGTAATTGTTGTATATATGATTTTGATGATTCTTAATTTTGCCAGTTCAACTTGTCATTGATGTTGTTAGTATCATCGTATGATAGTCATTTTTTTTTTGAAATAATTATATGGTGATAGATTGCCAAAGACATGACCCTTAATCTTTCAAGACCTTGCCTCTTTTTTCAATTATTTTTTGTAACATACCTTTATGCTACAGTAAAATATAGAGGATTTTAGAACCAATTTAGAAGCTATTTGGGAGGGCATTTGAAACGCCGTTTCCTCTTTTTTTTCATTTTAAATGAATTTGTTTTTGTTTTTTTAAATCATTTTGATATATTGATGTCAAAAATAATTTTTTTAGAAAAAAAAAATTATCATTTTAATGTATTTTTAATGAAAATCACTTTTAAAAGCAGCCGTAACTGCCCTTCCAAACAGGCCTTTAATGGTTTGAGCCACTTACATTTAAATGGTAAAACGATTTAGATGCTAGCTGGAGTTAATTTAAATTGAAAGGGGATCTCATTTCCTCGTTCTGATTTTTTAATAAAGGCTATCTGGTATTTAAATATGTGAATTAATTTAAAGTATAACTTTTTTAATCCAGAACAAATAATGATCTACGAAAAAAAATTAAAATGAGCACAGCAACCCAGAAATAAAGACAGGAAACTCTATCCATACATACAAACAACATGATTAAATGAATCCAGAGCCATTTTATTAGCTAATATCCAATTCATGTAGAGTCATTAGCAACATAGGATTTACCTAAAAAGAGTAGGGCACACGATTATTCAACTAGAAAGAGATGATCAAATTTGATCCCTTGATTTCAATTGGAGCTGAGTTTTGTCCCCACCTAGACATGTTTCCTCAATCACGAATCAAAACCCTAATAAACTCTACCATGATTCCATGGATTCAATAGTTTTACTTGTCACTAGTAGGGACCAATATTGAGGAGTCTCTATCCAATGCTTCCATGCAAAACCCTGCTCTCTTTTTTTAATTTATTTGAATTTGGCGAGGACAAAATTCCATTGTTCGCATTATAAATCGTGTCGTTGTCAAGCTGAGCAAGAAGCAAGTGATGAGAAAGATAACACTTACAACGATGCTCCCTCGGAAACAAATAGCAAAAACAACAAAGCTACAGTCAGACCGGTTCCCCCCACTAATTATTTGATAGAAAAAAACAATAATTAATCACACCCTTTTGATTTAGCCAATCGATGCTTAAAAGTTTTTATCTTTATGACATCTCTATCAATCACGACACCTCTACATACCTAGGGCTATACCCCCATTTAGTTTTTCGTGCTTGCTGCCTGGTCATGATAAGAAAATAAATATTTCTAGGTTAAGTTAGTATCAAAAAAATAGTGAAGAATGAAGGGTAATGTAGTGATAACATTCAAAAGCCAGCATTACTTGCAAGATTAGCTCACCTTTTGGCTAATTAATTTAGAGCAATTAGGAGTAGATGATGACAAAAAGCATGATCAGATTGAGTTGGGATACCTAGTTTCAGATCTTTTGAAATAGTAGTTAAATAAATGATACTTTACTCAAGATCCTTTTCCATAATTACGTGCCAGGATGTCGAACACAAAAAATAAAAACTATGATTAATCATTCACGCACCCAGAATCTTATTTCTTCTATTTTCTTGTCGTTTCTTTTGGATTTTTAGTTGGATAGTGAAATATGTGGAGATCTTGTTGAGGGTAAACGACGAGATGAAATGAAAGAACCTATGTATTCATGCACTCCTCGTATCTCTTATCCTCTCATGAAACTACAACCACTCTGTTCTTCAAGAAATTAATGTAATTACAAATAATCATTCATTCTAATATGCTATTTCTGCCCCTAATCATTTTTAATATTTTTTGTTTTGGTAAATTTAGAGGGTGGTTTAGAATTATAATCAAAGGAAAAGTGAATGGAAAAGTATGATTATTATCATATTTGAAGTATTGGATTAATTAGATTTAAAAATGGGACTATAGGATAATTGTTTTCATATTTAGACAAAATAGGTTATTAGAATTTGACACATAATTAGTTGAAATATACAAATTAAATGAAAACATATTTATATTTTCCATTGAATTCATTTCACTAAATTTGCTTTCCTTCCTACTTGAGGATAAGATGACACGTATAGAGTTAGCTTGATTGTATATATGAAAATGACATCTATTAGAGTATTTTTATTATTATTATTTGAATACATATTCTTAAAATTAACTAGCAGCCCAACTAGGAAGGAATACTACTAGATAAACAACTGGCTCTAATCAAAAGCAAAAGAGTAGTTTTGTGCTTGGTGTATTTTTAGGCGTGATATTATGATAAAGAGCTTGAGATCTGCAGAACAGGTCTTGAGTTCGAGTCAGGATGTGCTCTTTTTATAAGAGCTTAGGATAGTCGGAGTTTTACTCACTCACCTGGACCCACAAGGTATACTTTCCGGGGAGTGTGGTTTGCTCAAATCCAAAAAAATAAAATAAAAAAATATTTTATGGTCTAATCAACTAATGAATAAAAAATAATTGTATAATTTATAATTTTAAGGTGTTAAATAAAGTTTATTGATATGTATATTAACGATTACACCTTTTTTTAATAAACTAATTCAACTAAAAAGATAAAATAATTAGATAGAATTACTTTTAAGTTGGGCTAAGCAAAGATTCAAAAACTAATTGCATATCAAGAATGACACACTAATTTGTATTTCTTTTCTTGAAAGTTTGTTTTTTTGTGATAGAAATATGAGTCCCACACGGCCGGTTAACATGTATAGTTTGTCGATTTGTTTTTTCAATTTTTGACAATGACATAATCTCTCTATCTATCTATTTCACTGTTCAAAATATTCTCCAAAGAGATTCGATGCATCAACAGAAGACTCGTGGTGAATTCTTCATATAATAATCTTGCTGCCTTCCTTTTGATTTCGTATTTGCAAGTTAAAATAATTACAAAAGGAAATTGCAACAAGATAAAGGGTAAATAGCTTAATTGCTCTTATTAAGTTTGTTTTTGGTAATATTGTGCAAAATATTTTCTGCTTAGAAATATATTAAATTATTTTATTTATTTCTTATATCAAAATTATCAAAAAACACTAAATAAATCAATTTAGTATCTTGTTCAAGTCAAACACATTTTTGAAACGTAATTGAACGACACCAAACAAGTCTCCTACACATTTTTAGATTTCTAATTATATCTATTATATTCTTGTATCATATTCAACTCTCCAACATATCTTTCAATCAATTTTTTAATTCTAAATTGATAAAATTATTTCTTTTTTCAAAATTATCTTTGGGCTATATAGATAATATGAAATAAAAAATGGGACAGAATACTTTGCTGAAAATTCTATCTTGCAGTCAAAACGTTTTTGATTCTTTCATGGTCTCTTAAACAAGCTTCAACTAGCAGAATTGTAAGAGTTCTTTAAATACCAAATTCAAGAAAAATAGATTTTATATATCTTTGCATGTATTTTTAAAGTTGATAACAAGTTTATTAAATCTATTAGAACTCGAACTATATTTCAAGAGCACCAAAAAAACAATTTATTTATTTTAACACCAAAGATTATAAATTTATACGTAAGATGTATTCTTAGTATTAAAAGAAATAAATGCAAAAAATTATTTGGATCCTAAAATAGAGGCTTATCCATAAAGTCATGATTCATTCTACTAAGATGAATTAATTTTTAACCATTAAAAAATTAATTGTTAGAAAAACATAATAGTGCCTTGCTGTTCAGACAAATAAACAATATTGTTTATTTTAGAACAACAATCATGGCATTATAATTATAATATCTATTATACACACACAAATATATATATATATATATATATATATATATATATATATATATATATATATATATTAGTTTAGTTTTTCTTTTTTTATTCCCTTTCTTATTATTATTATTATTATTATGTTATTTTCTCTCTCTCCTTGTGTCTTATAATAATTAAATAAATTTGCTCAACTCCTTTAATTTGTATTAAAAAATCGTAAAAAGAGTGCATGCAAGAACAAGTGAAGGCCCATCTTACTAGATATATGTGTGCCCTCTTTATTAGCTTCCACTGGGCCACGAAGCTGGGCTAGAAGTCTCGAATGAGCCTGGGTGCCAGAAATAGTAATGAAAAACTTGATTGGGCCTCATGGAGTTGTATTCACTTTTCGGCATCTACATTAAGGAATCAAAATAAATTTTGTTTTATATTTTTCTCGTCCACAGGGAATTGAAAGAGAAAACGTAAACAAAAAAAATGTTTTTTTATTTTTTTTTAATAAACGGATATTAAGCCAAATTACACTCATATTAGCCTAAGTCTATAAATTGTCTTAACTAGTTTAGTTGGTAAAAATGACCATGTAATTTAGTATCGAATATTGTTTAGACAAAAAGGAAAGGAAGCCCTCCTCAATTACCTAATGAATATTGGTTTAAAAACCCTAGATGTGAGATAAAATATCTTAGAAATAATATTTATAAGTTAATTATTAAATATTAATAAGGTTTTGAACATATATATCAGCTTAATTAATTGCTACAAGAGCATAACTGCTCTACATATATAAAACCTGAATTAAGGTTATATAACTTAGATGCTGCTTGGGGCGGCGGTTCAACTTGTGGTTGCGTTGAACCGTAGCCCCAAACACAGACATTACCACACGAGACCTCGGTTTTTAACTGTAGGTCTCACCACAAAAATTAATTTCATGTCGCAGCTGCAAAACCTGAATTACAAAATAGCAGTTAACACTCTTTTTCTTTAATCTTTCCATAAACTGATCTTATTAAATTAATTTGGAGTTGAGACTCAGCAAATATATTTAAATTCCAAAACCATCTGCCCATCTCCATGGAGACAATGGAATGCTACCTCAAAGTATAACACAAGAAAATGCAAAAGAAAGAAGAGGCAAATTATACTGTTGCTAGCCGTCCATCTCTTTGGAGTTTTCAGGCTTGTTGCTGACAGCCGAAAGACTAAATAATCCTATATATATATATCAACATTCTTTCTCCACAATTTTTCTTAATAAACGTTTCTTGCAACACAAGCAATCAAATGATGATAACTGTTGAAATTTGACAATGTCTTCTGTATAGGAAATTGGTTAAACAGGAGAAAACCCTAAAGAATTGGATTTAAAAGGGTATTGTGATTCAACCCTTTCGTTTACAATAATTTAAAAACAGCAAGCACATGAATATACCTTTCAATACTTAAAAACCCCAAATAAAATTAACATTAACTCACGTCATTTCCTATGGTGCCTCTCTCTTTGAATTTTTCCATAATACCCATCATAATCAGTGCCATCATCATATTCCATCTCATTATAGTCTATTTCTGCATGTTCTTCAACCTCGTCCTCCACCTCCTCCGTCCTCCCTAGACCGCCACTAAGCCATTCCACCACCTTCATCATGGTGGGCCTCTTCTCCGGGTTCCTATCGGTGCATCTCATCGCGACCATGATTGCTCTCTTGAGCTGTGCTCGATCATATCTTCCCTTCAACCTCGGGTCAGCAACATGATCAAACGCACCCTTCTCGACAAATGGGTTCACCCATTTAACAATGTCAACCCTAACTCCTCCTGGGAGCTTCTCTAATGGTTTTTTCGCGCTGATGATCTCTAAGAGTAGAATTCCGAAGCTATATACATCACAACTCTCTGAAACTTTCCCCCACATCGCATATTCGGGAGCCAAATATCCTAGGGTTCCCTTTACCCTAGTGGTCAAGTGAGTAACCCCCTCTGGTATCAGCTTTGCGAAACCAAAATCTGCTACTTTTGCTTGAAATTCTGTATCTAGAAGAACATTGCTTGCCTTGATGTCCCTGTGTATTATATGAGGATTGGCCTCATGGTGCAAGTACCTGATTTTCAAACAAGTTACAAAATAAGTTTATAAACAAATTAATCTCTCAAAAAAAAATGGTGGTTAATTTACTTACGCTAATCCCTCAGCTGATCCAATAACTATATTCATTCTCCTGTGCCAGTCAAGTAAGCAATCATCAGCGAGTTGGCCATGTAGATGGGCGATCAAGCTATGATTAGGCATGTAATCATAGACGATTAGTCTTTCATCCCCACCTGCATAAAATCCCCTTAAACTTAACAAGTTCTTATGCCTCACCCTCCCAAGTATCTCAACTTCCACCGCAAATTCCATCTCCGCCTTTGCACTCATTGCCTTCAATCGTTTCACCGCTATCTGCACGACCAAATTGCAGCGTATAATTAGCAATCCAAGAGAATATATTATATAGTTCCTCAAAGAAAATATGTATTGAAAATTGCCTCGGTGCCAGTACTTGTCCGACCCCTGTAAACGCTTCCGAATCCGCCTTCCCCGATCTTATTATCACTATGAAAGTTGTTTGTGGCATTAAGAATCTGCTTGAGAGTGTAGATTTCCCATGGATATTCCCTGCTATGATCATGTGCAGTATGAAAAAAGAGGAAAATTTAGTACAAATACAACCTTAAATTGTGAAAGTAGATGAAAAAACGTGCCTGATCTTCGGTTCTTCTTCTCGGGGGACACAACAAAAACATTTCAAAATCAATTTTTTTGCGACACAGGACATAGCCAAGAAGATGTATAAGCAGACAAGAAGTCTAGTTGTGAAGACAAAAATGCAACCTTGTATTCTAGTGCTTGTTAGCTTCCATAAAGTATAAACTTCCCCTTCTCGATTGTTGGAAATGTAGAGTTACTATTTTATTAATCACTCAAGAATTAATCAATCTGTTTAAATAATGTAAAATACAGTTAGTCAATTGGAATACCCTAATCCTCCAAAGGAATTGAAAATATAATTTGTTTGAATAAAAGGGTTGCAAAATTATTAATTAAGAAGGTCATGCATCAATCACCAGCAGTCTGTTTCCAACTCTTTCAGACTAGAATAAACAACGCAAAGGGATCGACCAGCTTCGGCCTGACTTCTTCATAAAAGGGGGAATGGGCCTGAAATGATTGTGTTCACTATATCTCAATGCGGCCCATGACCAATGATTTGTAGGCTTTGCATGTTAATCATTAGAGGTATAAGCCCATCATATTTGCATGCTTCCAAGAGCGGCCCATATCATCACCCTTGCCTTTGAAAACAACAAGGTAGAATATTTGCTCTGTTCTCTAGAGCTACGCTTATTTTTTATTCCTTGAAATATGCTGTTGCTCGCTAGCCCTTTCTTGTCTCCTTTGAGAAATCCTTCCTTAGAAAATTATTGATTTTTCTAAATCTTTTTGATCTCTTGGTTTCTTAGAAGCAATTTAGAAAGATTGGGAAATAGAATATTTTATTTGATTTATTTTAATAATCTATTACTAATTGAACTTCAAACATATATTATTGGAATCAAATTAATCTAAATTGATTTGGTTTGAAGACCTTCTCCTTACTAGAAGGGTTATTATTACTTTGGAATATAAATTTAATAAAATATACACACCTGTCTCTTTGGAATCGAATAATGACAAAAAATGTGAGCATATTTGTACTTATCCCTACTTCCGGATATAATTTTATGAAAGCAAGTGGGGATATGAAATGAATTTTCAATAATTTAGGGTGTGTTTGTTTATAAGATATACCACACGATATACTTTGTAGGAAATATATATATATATATATATATATATATATATATATATATATATATATATATATATATATATATATATATATATATATATATATATATATATATATATATATAAGCCTTATAAAATTATTCAAAGGATTTTAATTGTTTGATTTAATTCCATTTCAAATTCTCTGTCACTGGGCTTATAGGAGAACAATACTCTTGAAAAAACAAAAAAATGAGATCTCAGTTTGAGTAATTAAACTTTGGAGTTTTGTGAGAGAATTTTCGATCCACAGATGAATCTTAAAAATCAAGAGTAGTGCCGACATCGAAGTATAATTAAGCTGGATAAATTAACAATCTTAATTAAATATTTCTTTTTTTCCGATTAAAATTTAAAATTTAAAATTTAAATAATATTTTGATTATATATATTGATAGTGATCGGGATGTGTTATTAAAACAGCATTAAAATGATATGTTAAAATCTTACAGTGAAAGGGTTACATAATGAATTGATTCAATTTCAGACAAAATGAACAAAACTCATCAATGTGGTGAATAATATGATCCTCTCTTGTTGAGACTACCTTGAAGCATTAACCAAAGGCAAACATCAACTTTAGGAGGCATACAATGATTCCAAAGTGAGTAAGAAAAAACAGGCCAAGTTACACTTCAAAACTTAACAATATTATTACTGTATCTGCATAACCATTCATCACAGTGTGATCGATCGTCTCGACATGAAATTAGGTTGTCTCATCATGTACTTTCTCAACCACAGTTGCCTGGAACTCTAGAGTTTATGTGAATGGAACTGATTTGAAGAAGTCAAAATATTTCCAAGGTCTTATAGGATGCTTGTCCATCCAATTAACAAAAAAAAAAAGGGCAAAATCAGGCTAAATATGAAATTCCTTCTAAAAAATCAACTCCTAAATATGAAATTTCGTTCAGGGGTTTCTTTTGTTCCTTCGATCATAGTTCATATAGGCTTGAATGCCTGTTGCACTACGAAATAGATTACTCCCCGAGTAAGTGAAGTTTTGATCACAGGCTTAAGAGGACACACGATAACAAGATAAGATAAAAAAAGAAAAATAAATAAATAAAAAAAAGACCTCCATTCCAATCAACCAGTTTGTCAAAACATAATGGATCGTGCTCCTAATAAAATCTTAACCACTGAAAACTGATTTTATGTTCCATTCAATTAACTTCTCATATTTTAATAGCTATTAATTATCAATGTATGAGATAAAAACTTTACCATGGATTGAAACATTCAAAAATGCAGATTTTATAGCATGATCAGTCGTGTTTCAGGAACGTGAGAAGATCCAAATCTGAAGATCCCAATCTCAAGAAAAAAACTTGTGGCCTTTTAGGTTCATACTCAGTCACTCCTGAGTGTTCGCTTCCCATGAAGATCAGCCTTTGCTGTTTTATGTTAGTGGTCTTACCGGTTTAACCTGAATTCTTCTACTGACACTGTTTGCAAAGAGTTCATAGATTTGATACGACAAGTCTTATCAAAAGAATTTAACCTGCAATTAAAGTTGAAACATATAGTTGCAGCAAGCTAGCATATATCAGCACAACTAATTTAAATCTAGGGTTCATAAACAAGCCAATATTAATGAGCAAAAGAGAGAAGATATGAGTCATTTCAACGCATGCAGTGTGCAATGTTGCCATTCACTCGTCGAATCTTGGTAACGAGATCACATCAATTAGCTTCCTCTGCAGCCCATCTGCATCTATGTAATTCAGATTGCTTGCCTGCAAGGAAAATTCACCAATGGAAGACTAAATGTTGGATCGATCCAGCAGTACAGTTGAAGCAAATTTCATTCGATCGCGAAACTTAGAAAGAAATGAACTTTGGCAATTGCGATACCTGACAATGGATAGTGGTAAAGTGCCTTTGACCTTTTCGGGTTGAAGTACATCTGACAACATCAAATCCCTCTTCAAGCACTGATTCTAGCACTCTTGATAGACGAATCCCTTCCTCTCCAGGGCCTCTAGTTAAAACAATCTCCACTCCATCCAAATAATGGCGGACAGTGACACTGTCCAGCAAATTATGGTCTGAAATCCCAGTCCCTTGCTCAGAAGTACTTGAGCTAGGCAAGTTCTTGAGCCTATCTCTCTTGACACTTAACTCATGGATGTTGCTCTTTAGATGCTTAATATATTTCACAGCCTCGTTCATGTGATCAGAAATTGAGCGCTTTCCCTGCAAGACTTCCATTCCCAGTATCAAGAAAAAACCTAAAAGCATGATTATGTGTAGATCAAGAAGATCTACCTCAAATATATATGTTTAAACATGTTAATTAGGGTAGTCATTTCTCACAAATATTTGTCTTCTTTTTTTATCTGTAATATTCTTTTCCTGCCAAATTTGTGAAAACCTAGCTAGTAAATCTACATAATGAAGGAAGAAATAAAGGACAGCAAAACAGTTTCATTACCTTGATTGAATCAAGAGGGAGGAGGTTTCGAAGTGAGGCATGAAGAGTGGACATCTGTTGCCTCCTTTGCCGTTCGATTTCCTTTCGATCAACCTTCTTCTCTTCACATCCAAGATTTCCACTACCATCATTAGCATTTGAAGTTGCTAATGCTGTATGTCCCTGCAGGACTTCTTCCACTGACGAGCTGGTTAGGTTACTAATTCCATGAAGGGAATCTTGGCCCAAGATCAGATGCTGATCTTGATCAATATCTTCTTGGTAGGGATGAAAGGAGACATGGGGCCAAAACTCATCACCACTTTGCTGGAATGGAAACATTGAATAAAAACTAACTAATCAAGGATTTTAAGCTATATCTTGCAGCAATATCGGACATAAAAGAAATGGATACGGTTGTTCGAAACGATCCTTTGATCAGTAGTCTAATAGAACAAGATTTCCCACTGAGAAAAAACCTTAATTACAATCAAGATGGAGAGAAAACGTGACCAAAAGCTTGGTTTGCGGGGCGCTTTCACTTTGGCACTGGAGAAATGGCAACTCCATAGCGTTCACATCTTGGTGGACCAGCATGTCGGTCTCATATTTTGGCTCATGCATGATAAACGGGGACTCTGGTGAAATATGAAAGGAAAAAGTATATAGCCTAGGACGTTTTGTCAAACAAAAGAATGATTATTCAACTTTATGTTCAGGGAAGACAAATTATTTTGATTTTAGACACGAATCCTAGTTAACAATGAACCAGCACAATTTCGTAAGACGTTAAACATTTTGGTGAGTAGGATTGAAAATGACTCGATCATGGTCAGCGCGATGCATGTGTTATAGTATATTGATTGGAGAATAAATGGCAAGCAATGTTTTCTTTTTCCTAATTAAATTTAATTAATGGTCCACACACATCATATATGATGATAAATAATGGGATTGAGCAATCTCATGAAAGATAATATTAATTATTCTAGCATGCAAGTGTCGCATTTTATAGTGAAAAATATTTTGGTACTTACATGGTTCCTAAATATTTGTTAACAAAAAATATGAAACTACAATTTGTGTAAAATACTTGTGTATGCTTTGAGGACCCAAGCATGGATGATTTTTCTTATCAATATGACAGGCTAGGGTTAAAAGATAAATAAATAAATTAGGCAGCTTTTCTTTTTTATTTATTTATTTTGGTTCGGAGCAAGGTACACAACTTGAAAATTGTGGATTAAAATTAAAAAAAAAAAAGTTATAACCATCTTCATGAATCACTGGTAGAACATGCAAAAAATTACGATAGAAATATTAAATACAACGATGATTACAAGGAGAAACCAGTGGGCTTTATAACTAGTGCCTAGTGGTCAAGGATGAGTTGTACCACCAACTTTCCTAATATATTTTTCATAGAAAGAGACGAAAGCTACCTTCAGCTTCCATTCCAGATCACCTAAGATGTTGCCTGGCTCTACAATATATGTGATTAATTAAACAAAATCTTGTGCTCATTTTTTATTTTATTCTTTTTATAAATGAGATGTTCTGACAAAATCTTGTGCTCATTTTTTATTTTATTCTTTTTTATAAACAAAATTAAATTAAAGATTTGTGAGAATTTTATTTTTTCATGAAATTTGAAAGGTTTTGGAAGAGTTTTTTTTTTTTTTTTCTCCTGCATCAAAAAAAGTTAGTTATGCATATTCTAATTGTGGCACCATCCTTAGTCTGCAAGAGAGAGAGAAAAAAAGGATAATTTTTTAATTAAGAAAATCTTGGATGGGATTAATTTGCCTTATTATTAAGTCTTTAATGAAACTCTAACTATAATCTTATATTATTTTTTAATACATTTGTGAAAACCCTTTGAATTTAAAACTCAAATAGATGCACTATTATTACCGTTATGTTGTATTTAATTTTTAATTTAATTTGATGGAATAGAAATGAATAAAATGATCGTTTACTTATTAAAACTTTAAAGATCAAAAACATTATCTTATACTTAATAGCGTTTACTTTTTTTCTGAAAATATCACATGTATTGTTTAAGAAAGAAAAAAGAAATTGTGGCCAAAAGTTGCAGGATTTTTAAGCAACAATTAAATTCAACTAGGTTGGATCAATTCTTACTTGTTGAAATCAATAATTATATATATATATATATATATATATGAAATGGTGTTTTCACATAAAGTATTAAAGGTGGTCTTTAAAAAATGATTTGGAAATGAAATATGATACTTGTAGGTGTGAATTGAAAGTGTTAAACTGCTTTATTTCTCAATGATTACAAGAGATAAATAGCAGCGACGACTAATTTTTTTCTCCTCCAAACTAATGAGGCATATATCTTCGTACGTGAATAAATTTTGTCTTGAATTCAGACAGAAAACGATTGTAAGGAAATATGGTGGTTGTCATTTTCACTAAAAATCTTTATAAAATATAAAATTCATTTTGACCTTATTCTTTTAGTTATGTTGAAAACAAGTGGGAACTAAGCTCTGCAGAGCTGATTAAGAATTATAGGCATTATTACCGGCAAGGGTCTGTCCCGGCGGTAAATAAGAGCGCCTCCTTTCTCGATACCATGATTCGACTTTTGTCAGGTATGCTTGTCACCCCCGCAGTGCCTTACATGTTCACTGGGCTTGCAGGACGTTCAGTAAATCCGGGAAATAGTTGAGGTGCACGCAAAATGGCCCGGACACCCCAATCATAAAAAAAAAAAAAGATTTATAGGCATTATGTACGTACATAGAAATTGCTTCAATAGAATGTTTGCAGCTACAATATTCTTATGACATTACAACATTAATTTGAGTTAATGCAATTTTCTCTTACTTTTAAAATGCAATTTTTATCATGACAGCTCTTAATTATCGTTTATTATGAATAAATTGACTATTTACTTTACTTTTACGAGATTAATTATTGTTATTTTGCTGTCATTAAATTTCGAACTTTTCATCTGAGCGTATTATAACGATTTGCATAAATATGTTCATAGAGCCTACTCGAATCCGGATTAGTTGGCAGTGGCCGGATTACCGGATGGTTTCTACCAAAAAAAAATATATCTTAAATTGTGTTTATTGATATAGTTCCTTGTACGATATTAGATTATTATTGATTAATTGTTTATATATTTTAATCTCATCATTTTAATTTTTTAATTAAATTCGGAAGCACGGCATGAATATACAATTATTGGAAGTACAACCGCTGGGGCATCCGGTCTATTCTAAAGGAAATCCAGATATATAGCCATGCCGTTTTTAGACATGATAGGATCGATCTTTGATAAGATTCAACAAGAAAATACCATTTTTTTCTCCACTCGAGTTTACAGAGAAAACATGTTCCATTTTCTGTAAATGAGAGAGAGAGAGAGAGAGAGAGAGAGAGAGAGAGAGAGAGAGAGAGAGAGAGAGAGAGAGAGAGAGAGAGAGATAGAGAGAGAGAGAGAGAGAGAGAGAGAGAGAGAGAGAGATAGAGAGAGATAGAGAGAGATAGATAGAGAGAGAGAGAGAGAGAGAGAGAGAGAGAGATAGAGAGAGAGAGAGAGAGAGAGAGAGAGAGAGAGCATGTACTGCCTACAAAGATATATCCTACTAAAAATGTTTGTAAGCAGATGCCACAATTTATATTTTATAGATGCAACAATTAATAAAATAAAATGTTATATCGATTATGTGTTAGAGATTTTGTGGAGGAATTGTTTGTATTCATAGATTAACTCAAAAAGATAACATAAACAAAATGAAATGAAATTATCCTATTATTTATAATTTTGTTAGGTAATCCGCATTCAAGGATAAAAGTCGAACCCGAGACTTAAGCTCCCCCATATACTAACACCAAACCACACCCCTCAACGATGAAATTGATCACCATGATAGTTAAGGGACGAAAGTGTCACCTCATTGCATAATAACACCTGTATATGGATCATGATCAGTATACAATGGTGCTTGTCAAAATGCAAATGGGGTTGGGGCTTGCATGCAGCACGAGGATAGATGCCATCACCATTCCAATGATCATATTCCATGCAGGGAGGTTGCTAGCTAGGCCTTAACCACAAAAATTCAAGCAATGGGAGATCTTCTAAGAATACAATATGTAGATTTTAACAGGTGTAGATCTTTTTTAGCAGACATCGATCCCAACAGGTAGATCCCATTATGTGGGTATTTAAGAACGGAGGGCTTTAATGCGACCTATAAACCGTGGTACATGCCCCCACCCAGCTGGCTGCCGGCCGGCCGGTTGGTGGCACACCAAATCTGTACGTCATTATGCTTTACAGCTAAACCACAACTATTTTTACGATAACAGAGATAGCATGCCAATTTCAAGATTGATGTTAGTATTTGAATGCTATATCTGCTATGCAATCAAAGTAAATACAATAAAAAAATTTGGCAAGTCAAGGAACAATTCAGTTAGATAGAAATGGAGAGATTAACAAAAGTAGAGCTACTAAAGTTAAGTTACAAAGTTGACTAATTGATATATAACAAGCAGAGTTTATATGGATCAAACGAGAAAAGTTACGAGAAATTTAGAGAGCAATTATATAAACCATGGCCGTGTATGTTGAGTTCAATGAAGTATGAATTCTTGGAACCAAGAATGTTGAGGCAATTTCACCCCTTGGGGATTTTCTTTAATAGATTTTAATTTATAAGCTCAAATGGACTTGCAATACTCTTAATTACTGATGAAATAATGAGTAAATGGCCATATAGTTGTAGAATACAAAGAAAAATAAGAAGAAGAGAAATTAATGTTATCATCAAATGATGTAATTAGGAAAAGGAAATCTCATGCAATGATTCCATGAATACAGATCAAGTCTATGACCCAACACTATATTTGTTTTGGTTAAACAACATATCAATTCCCATATTGTGTCCTCAGAATATGATGATAGGGAAAAGAAAATAAATCTTCTCCCTTTATTCCTAAGTTCATTCACCAGTAATCTAGTCCTCAGAATCACAGGTTTTTCACACAAAAATAAAAATAAAATCAAGCAGAAAATATATTTCGTATTAATGCAATGATCAGCACTCGTAATTACAAGTGAAATCCTTCAAGTTTCTTGCCAAATAAAACATCAAATTGTGCAATAGAAAAGGCATCCAAGTTACAGCATACTTCTGGTGTACTGCATGGAGGAAAGATCAAGAACAGCATGGCCGCCCATTGAATTGAACACATAAATAAGAATGCGTAGAGTGCCACCCAAGTAGCCTTTAAGAGAAATTATTTACAGAATACTTCGAGTAAAAGCACTTTGATTCTCAAAAGCACAACCAAGTTGAGAAAAGTGTTTAGAATAGTGTTACAGTGCAAGATGGCAATCCAAGAAGCTAGGACAACATTTTACTTGGACAAATCACTTGTTGAAGAAACTAGTAGGGTTAATTTCTGCCGCAGCTCGGATAAATTTAAGCATGTAGGATCATTGACCTGTGGAAAAGAAAACATTACAACTGAAGCTTATAAGCTGTTCTTGGGATTAGAAAACAACTTAAGAGCATAAACATAAAACCCTAAGCCTTGTTATTGTTGATAACAATGGATTGTACCTCAGTTTGGACAGAGTGGAATAATCGTTCATTCACTTTGGTGGAAACACAGTTAATGACAGAAATTCCTTCTTCAACCAACACTTGCAATACTTTTGATAGGGGCAAGTCCCGCCCCATTAAATCACTAGCAAACGTAATCTCAATACCACCTGGATATGGATGGAGAGCTAGTGAACTTGAAGAATATTTGTTAGAACTTCCACTTGGTGAGGCAACAAAACTGGAATTGGAGAGTTTCTTTAACCCATCTCTCTTGGCACTAATTTCTCTGATCTTCTTTTGGAGGTACTTTATATAATTCACTGCCTCGTTCATGTGATCCGATATCGAACGCTTTCCCTGAAATCCCAAACAAACCCTAGTAACCTAATTATGGAACCCCAAGAACATTTGGAGAGAAAAAAAACAGTAAGCAAGGCCTGTAAAAGGAAGGAATAGAAGGAAATTGAAGGTTTCTCACCCTGATAAATTCAAGAGGAAGTAAAGCTCGAAGGGATGCATGATGGATTGCCATTTCTTGCCTCCTTTGTCTTTCAATAACCCTATGCATCATCTTCTTCATACTACTGTTCTTGTTATCTCTAGCAACCTCATTACTGTCCATAGAAGTTAAATTTCGCCGCCGACCCTTCTCCATACTCTTGGTCATATCACTTCCATGGATTTCAGCATATTGAGCAGGAATCAGATCTGGTGGGATATTGTCTTGTTGGTGTGGACTGGGGGAAATCTTGAAGCACAGCTCGCCACCTTGGTGTAAGGGGAACATTGAGAGAGAAAAAAATTCTAAGACTTGGAGTTTTCTTTGTGTAAGGTGGCAATGGAGATTAAAGAAGAAGATACGTTTGTTCGGGTCTGTGATCTTCTATGGCCTTGATTTGCCAAAGATCCCTTGAAAATAAAAAATCAACAAGAAGAGAGATGATTGGTGATTGTTAAAGCTGTTCTTCCTTGAGGAACTGTAGCTTTGTACGAAAGTAAATCCACTCATTTGCTTTCGCACTTGTGAGCTAAACTAGGTTTTCTTCTCCAGCGATTTCTCTTTGGAATGATTATCTTTGCCGTCCATTGTAGCATGGTTTTATTGATTTGGAGACCTAGTATCCGTCTGATTAGAGCAATAAGTTGGTTGACTAGGAGTTATGGGTAGGAAATGAAACACGTTTATTTGTCTACATCAATAAGCAATGTGATTTGCCAACTATCTTATGCATCTAATACTAAGATAATTGTACTCACAACACTTATCAAGACTATGATGTATGGAAAACGACGACATTTTGTTACTTCTTTTAACTATAGACTTCCATTTCACCCAAAAAAAAAAGGGCATATGACATGGGTTCACTTCAAAACAAAGGATTTTTTTGATAATCATACATGAAATCTCTTAACAAGTGCGAATTATCATGCTATTCAGGAGTTATGATCCCATGAAAAATATTTTTAACAGAAAATGCTTGAATTGCTTAACTGATATGAATTTCACTATCTAATTGTTTAAGAATCATCTTATCTAAAAGATTAAGTTGTTAGGTGAAGCCCCAGAATATTATTTATATTATTCTCTAACACACACTCAAATGAAAGCTCTTTGGGTTTGAAACTTGTACAAGCTTACACTACCTTGTGTTTTATTTTTATCAAATAGAATGGGTGTGCTGAGATTCGAATTCGTGATTGTTGGGTCAACAAGGTTCTAATACCATCTTAAAAAATTATCTTACCTAAAAATTTAAACTATTAAATAAATTATCAAAATATAATTTATATTATTAAAAATAGTAGGCACAGCAAGCTAGTTTACTACCCTAATGTCTAGTGTTATTCAAGATCTAAAACTGTGTTCGAGCGCCTCGAAGCAAGCAAGCTAAGAGCTCAAATCTGGCTTTCAAATCATGTATATCTTTCTAAGAAAGAGGAGGGCATTGTTTGCTTAATGTGCATATCCCTTAGAGAACATCAAGGTGGCGTTAATGGTGGATCGAGAGGAGCTGAGTAGCACGGATAAAAATGGAAACAAAACCGGTTGATAGAAGACAAATTATGTGTTAAATAGAATAGCTACAAATGAAAAAATATTTAATTACATTTTTTATCTGAATCTGATCACCACTAGTTGTGAGTTGGAAAACGATTTTTCTTATTTTTTCAACTTCCCCTCTTTCTCTAAGGACAAGTAGTTATAACATGTGCATTTTAATAATTATTATAGGTTATAACATTATTTATGATTAATTTAGTGTTGGTTAGGTCATTGTGCCCTGACCAGGTAGGTGAGTCAAATTGCAATGTCTTTGTTAAATTCTAATCTTAATTGAAATTGTTTTTGAAAATATTTTTTATTTAAAACTATATTAAAATAATATTTTTTTTTATTTTTAATAAATTATTTTTGATATCAACATATGAACATCATCTAAACACGTCAAAAATTTTAATTTAAAATAAAAAAAATACTTTTTTAAAAAATATTTTGAAAACACTAATTTTGATACTCGTCCATGGTGTTCATATCCGATTATATGCATCACTTTGTACTTCATAGTTTGATACTCGTCCTTAACCATTCTTTTCTTGATAAAAGAAATTAAGCGTGTTATGTGTGCTTTTTAAATGTAATATTGGCTGTTTTTTAAAATATTTTTTTATTTTAAATATATTTTAAAATAATACGTTTTTTTATAGCATATCAAGATAATTTAAAAATATTAAAAAAAACAAATTTTATAAAATAAAAAATAGGTTTAACTTCAATTATAAACGCTCGGTTGGTTATAATGAAAAGCTAGCATAAACAAGATCCTTTCAGGCATTGAATTCGTTGATGATGGACTGCCCATGTCGTTTAACCTCCCTTTCTCTTTTTTCTTTCTTAAGATTTATTTGGATCTCGGTTCAAAGGTTAAAATATGGCATCCCGAACATATATATATTGTATCTATTATTTATCGGGGAGGATAATTATGTAAGAAACTCACTCATTTGAGTTAGTTTGGTTCAATATTCATCTTATTTATGCTAAGTTATTATCCCTATTATGAATTTATTAATTCATATATATATATAAATATAGTTTATATAAAATGTGATTGAAAAAAAAAAGTCCCAACACATTGAAAGAGGGGAGCACTAACATAGTGATTAAAAAAACTATTTAGTATTTGTTTGGCGGTGTGATGGACATTATTTTTCAAAATATTTTTAATATTAACACATCGGAACAACAAAAAATACTACAAAGCTTAAATATTAAAAAAATCAAAAAATCTTAAAAATATAGTTGAACCGCTATGTAAACACTGGATATAAGTTTAATGCCAGGAAGGTATAAACAATCCCAACAACCATATTGCAAAGGATTTTATTCTCCGGTTCGGTTTTTTATAAGCTGCTTAGTTGTTCAAAATCTTATTAATTAGAAAGAAAATCTTTTGGTGCTTCACTGCTTGGGACGAACAAATGAGATTAAAGATAAGGAAGCAAATGGTTATATTACAAGTTAATAATAAGATACTGTGTAGTTGCTACACACCAAATGATTTTATTGGATCTCACGTTAATATATATATATATATATATTACAAACACAATAAACGGCGTGGGGTTTTGCCCTGTAGCTCCCCTCACAATCCACTATTGCTTGCTACAGTGCACGCCCGGAAATGGCCTTCGGGCGCGCGGAGAGGAGGGGCTGTCAGCCGGGGCTAATTCCGGTTTTTCCTTTTGATTTTCTTTTTTTAAAAAAAAATATTCAGTTGTGAACAGTGTATTGACGATTTCGTCCCCGGTAATAGGACAAAATAAGGGTTCCAGCTCAGGGGCACCGGTGTAATTGCGCGCGGCCGGACCGGCCCGGTCCGGTCCGGTCCGCCGCAACTTTTTGATTTTTTAATTATTTTCGGAAATGGCAAAAGACGTTTTTAGCCCCTAATAAGACAAAAACGATGAAGTGGGTGCAGGGGTGGAACGGTAATTGTCCCTATTTTTCGAATTTTATAATCGACGTCTGTCAGGGCGTGAGGCGCACACGCCAGACGGTTTTCCGCCTCACGCCCTGTTGAGGCGGCGTGTGCGGTCTCCTCCGGTAGTCGGAAATGGTCTTCCGAAGGACAGAACGATGCGCCACCGAGTGGTCTTCCTCCCACGGTGGTGCGTGTCACCACCACATGTCCGTGGACGCGGCGGAGGCCGGTTGAAGCCGCCGGCCACGTTTCTCTCTCTCCGGAATGTCAAAGTTTCACTTCAGTCCTTCTACTTTTAATTTTCGGGTTGACTGTATATAACTCAATCAATTCGGTACATAAGTTCCGATTTTTTCAATTTTGTCCTCTGATTTCAATTGACAATTAATGTAAGTTGCATTTCAGCCCTTTGACTTTGAATTTTTTAATTTAAGCCCTTGATATTTTATTTTCATTTCAGCCCTTACACTTTTTTCTTTTTAATCCCAACTTTTGTCCATGTATATATAAGTGTATTTAACACAATAATAATAATAATAATAATAATAATAATAATAATAATAATAATAATAATAATAATCATGTATTTAACACAATAATAATAATAATAATAATAATAATAATAATAATAATCATGTATTTAACACAATAATAATAATAATAATAATAATAATAATAATAATAATAATAATAATGTATTTAACACAATTATAATAATAATAATAATAATAATAATAATAATAATAATAATAATAATCATGTATTTAACACAATAATAATAATAATAATAATAATAATAATAATAATCATGATTTAATTATTTTTCATTCTTACTCTTTTGTTATGTTAAGACTCCGATGTTGCTATTGCTAGAATATTTTAAATGAATATTGCTTCCTTTTCCCTGTTGTTTTTTTTTTATTTGCTCTTTCTATTAATTGATTTGAATAATTTTATTATCTGCACAATAATGATTTCAGTAAGTTTTTTTTTCTTATTTAAATATGTTGCTCTTTTTTTTCTAATGTTGGTTCGCGCTCTTTTGTAATCGTTTATAACGCAACACCTATATTCTAAAAGATGTAATCTATGCTTACGTGACAAACTCAACTCAAAATTTAAAACATTTTATCTTTTAATCTATAATTTTTATTTACTTATATCATATAAATTGATCGTTGTAGATTTAATTGTGTTAAATTATATACAAAAAAATACCCGCGACAACGCGCGGGCAATTAGCTAGTATATATATAAGATTGAAGCTTTAGTTTGCATCATGGGTTCTTGATTTGCTGACTTTGATTATTCGTTTCGGGCCTCAACACACATTAGTTTGGACGGTAAAAAAGGGTTCTTTTTCTTCTTTACTTTCCCTTTTCAATGGAATCTAGGAAACTTGAACACATGGAAAACAAAATCATTAAAAAATATATAAAATATTGATTGCAATTATAGATCGCAATAGCGCAACTTGAACACGTGGAAAACAGAATCATTAAAAATATATAAAATATTGATTGCAATTATAGATCGCGGTAGTGCTGTCGGACTTTTTAGGGTTTTAAATTTTTAATACAAGTTATTACTCTTTATATATATATATATATATATACACATATATACACATACACCCACAACATGCAAACAGTCCTGTTGTTTAAGGAGTTTATAGGTTAGGTTGGGTTTGGTTGAGTTCAAAGGATAAATGAGATGAGGATAAGAAAATAAATATATTTGATTGGAGGAAAGAAATAAAAAATTCATTTATAAGATAGTTTCAAAATAAGTTTATATGTTTTTAGAGTAAAGTACATGATGATATATTTTATTTTCCTTTACTTATTGTTTTTTATATGATGAAATAATAACACCCAGATAATATCTTAAGAATACAAATAACCTATCTCCACTTGTTGCATCGGGAAAAAAATACAGAACCTCCTCGTTTCTCTACGGGCATGGAAAAAGATAATGAGCAAGTGGATTAAATTGAAATGATCCCATAAAAAATAATATGAACTGGATTAAAAGCAAGTGGCTGGCCGGCAGCACACTTGTCAAAATGGGCTTATTGTGTCCCATGGATTGTCAGAATTAACTGGGCCATTTTGTTGGGCTAAGTTTCAGTTCTTACCCAATATTGCCAACAGCTAATACAAGCAGCCTGTCTTGTCCAAATTATCAGCGTTAAGTGTGTCAGTGGTTGTCTGTCTGTCTGATACAGAGTCTTCTTAGAAAATGAGCCCGATTCACATAATTATCATATCAATTCACATATTTGAGTTATGATTCTAATTTATATAATCCAAAACAACAGTATATTGATTTAACGGGCAATTTAGATTGGATTTATCAACCTGATGATACATCAATTCATAATTTAACCGAGTTAATATCAAAATTAGTACAAATAAAAACCTGGTCAACTTGATCAAATCATCAAGCTCGACCAGGTGGTAGTTTAATAACTATGGTTTAGCTTTGCTCCACGTCCATCATGGTGATTTCACAAGTTTCGCTTCTCCCGAATCAGCACCGTAGAGAACCGTAAACAAATGTATACTGCTAAACTTGACGGTTGTGGTAAGAAATAAGGAAACAATGATGGACGAAACAGAGTAGAAAAACAGCATCAACTACAGGAAATAAAGTAAGAACACCTAGATGCTATAAAGCCACATTCAATCGACGAAAAAGGCACGATCCAATACAATTCTTCTTCCTGTACATGTTCTAGTATGAGTTGTAGCTGCAATTAAGGCAGCCCGTCCGCGCACTTAGAATGTTTTCTCCAGATTCATGCAGGAGTCGATCTAACACTCTTCCAACAATCACATAGAGAACGTTTAGTATAACTCTTCCAAACACTGGCAAGGCAATGTGCTTCTATCATGTCAGACAAAGTATATCAGATGAAAACATAAACTTGAAAAGAGTTCTGATTGGTAAAATGGATCGATCAAAATCTTTCTACAACAACGCTGAATTGTCTTGCCCCGAATAGTGTTCCCAATAATGTATGCATTCCTAGCTTGTGATGTGAAAAGTGAAATTTGAGAAGCTCATCACTGTCCCAGCTTCGCCATGCTAGAAAAGAAGCCTTGATAATATAAGCAATGAACTATTTTGTGGCCGAGTCTTCACAGAGGATCAAATTCATTTTCTCATATTGGGTTTGGATGTGAGCAACATCTGCCGCCTTACCTACCACTCAATATAAAATATTAAAAAGCCTCGACCTATCTCTCAAAACTGCCAAACGTCATTCAGAAGGACAGTGGAGAGTTTTTCCACCCATGATATATACCTGTAGCAATTTGGATTTACCTATCTGGTAATCTCTCACGTTTCTCCCATATACTTTGTGGCTAAAATCTGCATCTTTTGGGGCAAGGTATATTGAAATGCAAATGTTCACCAATTACCAATAAAGCAATTATATCAACTGCTACGGCTGATGATTCAAGCCTGCCTTAATAATTTGGAGAAAACAAGCAAATTACCAGCACAAATAACTGAATCCAAGCCTAGTGATGATTGAATGGTCTCATATCATGACAAGGAGCCATAAATCATCATATTAAACACCAGCATGCAGAGCTCCTAAGTTCCCACATCTTATAAGTTTGGTATGCAAGTGCATTTGTTTTCATTTTTCTTCTTTTTTTTCTTTGCAATTGACCAGGTACAGCGATAAGGTACTCCACATCTGGAACAAACAGTGCACTGGCATCCTTGCCAACACCAAACAAAGAATATTGATATAGTTAGTAGCTGAAACTACAGATTATACGAATACCTTTGGCTATAATTGCTTGGCCAACTTATAAAAAGTGGCAGACAGGAGGGGGCAACTACTGGAGCTAAATTCGCCAAAAAGGATAAGGAAGTTGTTTATACGAATCCGAAGAACCAGATGAAAGTTACTAGGAGTCTAGGATAGCCTTGGTGGTGAAAACATGGCCTATATCAAAAAAGCCTAATCAAGCATTGATTGCATTTCTGAAACTCGTCGTTGAAGAAGAAATTAAGTGGGTATCTTGCTGTTGCGAATCTATAATGACTAGAGAACATTATGATATTAGCAGCGGATTGGTAGGCCATACCAGCTTCCAAAGGAGCAAGTAAAACAAAGTTCTAATCATTTCATTTAAAGATGACATTTTTCTTTACACCTATAATGGTATCATCCATAAGCAATATACTGCTGCTCATGGAGATCAATTTTGGACATTATAGCTTACCGAACCTTCTTGTGTGACTTGGACTTGAAAGGGACCCGCGTGGGAGGCGAGGGAGAAAATTCAGTTGGTAATTGAGGCGCCTGTGACTCTCCAGAGAGCATCCCCACAACCTCCTTCATTGAGGGACGGCGAGCAGGTGACTTTTGCAAACAAATAAGAGCAACGGTGATGCATAATGTAGCTTGGTCCCGATCCAAAGACTGTACAGACGTATCAACCAATTCAAGAAGTTTTCCAGCACGGGCAAGATTACGAGCCCAGTGCATTAGATTTGCACGATGAAATTTAGACCTTGGCGAGGTAGTAACCTGGAGTGGACGCCTCCCAGCAATAAGAACTAACAATAAAACTCCAAAGCTATACACATCAGACTTTTCTGATAAATTCCCCCCACCACCATACTCAGGGGCAACATAACAAACAGTTCCTCTCATGCTTGGTGTACTACTGATTCCACCACTCTTTGGTATCTCTCCGCTCAAAGAATCATGGCTGTTCTGATTACCTCTAAATAGCTCACCGCTAAACCATTCAATACTGCCCCTGCTACCTCTACTTCTACTCCTCTTCTTCTTTCTCTCACCGTACATTTCCACATCTCTTGGCCACCAATCCTCTCCTCCATTATTGCCATCCCTAGTCATCCCCATTTGTCTCTTATTTTTCTTCTTCTTGTTTTTTTTTTCTAACTCTTCACAATACTCCTCTTTCCACCATTCCCTCGGCAACCTTTTCTTCTCCTTCTTCAAAACCTTCTCATCGTTATCATCATCTAATGAAACCCACCAATCCAATCTCTTTCGATTCCTCTTCTTATCTATTTTCCCAACAGGCTGGCTATTTGATGACGATGAAGCTCCAATCCAATCACTATTTGGTCTCTCCTTCTTTATCTCCGTTCCAATCCATTCCATCACATAATCCTTCACTCCCCTGTTCTCCGCAGTGGCGCCACCATTTTCTTGCTTCCACCACCAATCCTTTCGAGACACACTCTCTGTCCCTTTCCCACTCCCCTTCTCCCCATTAACCAATTCTTTCCCACCCTCAATACTACCCCCATCCAAATTCCCCTCCAGGAAAACCCCCACGCCACCAGCCTCCGGAGAAGCACTCACAGCATCCAAAGTCTCTGGTGAAGTCATACAAACCGGAGACTGATCCACCCCCAAATGAAACTCATCAAACCCAGTAGTCACACTCTCAGTCTCCTCCACAACAGATCCATAATCTTCACCTACATTATTACTCTCTAATTCAGCCCTTTTCAACTCCATCCCGTCATTTATTTTATCACGCTCTCCCCCCTTGACCTCACACGGGTTCTGATCATTCTGGTTACTCTGATTACTATTATCTATCTTCAACCAAGCTAATCCAAAATCAGCAACCTTGGCTTTAAAACTCTGATCAAGTAAAATATTACTAGGCTTAATATCTCCATGAATAACAGGTGGATCCAAACTATGAAGATACTCAATCCCTTTAGCAATATCAACAGCAATGTTAAATCTTTTATTCCAATCAACCAACTCCACACATTTCCTCTGAAGTAAAGCATCCTGCAAGTTCCCATTTTGCATAAGATCATACACTAACAGCAAACTACGATGCTTCCTATCATAGGAAAAACCAAAAGCTGCAACAATATAAGAAGAATCAAGCTTTGAAGCAAAAAGCAACTCGTTTTGGAACTCTCTTTCCCCTTGGAGAGACCCCGAGTCCATAACTTTAACAGCAACGTTGAAAGCATTAGGAAGAGTTCCATGATAAACTGAGCCAAACCCACCTTGGCCTAAGCGAAGAGAAGGGGAGAAGTTATTCGTGGCGCGGCGGAGAGTGGTGTAGGAGAATCGGTGCGGGGGTTTGGAGAAGTCGGCAGGGACAGTGCGTTTACGAGTGATTTTGCGGAAGCAGATGGCGAAAAGGACGAGGACGGAGAAGGCAACAGCGGTGGCTGCGGCGAGGGGAGCTATGAGGACAGTAGAGTGGTGACGGTGAGGGTGGGAAGGGGGAGGTTGGGGTGGGAGTAAAGGAGGGATTGGGCGTGATGGCATGGTGGTGGCGGTTGTGATTAGAAAACGACTAGAAAGAAAGATTTGAGAACGGAGCAGCGGAAATGTTTTGTCAATGGAAGGTGATGTGGACTTCTTTTTTTCTTTTTCTTTTTTGTCTCTTGTTTTCTGTTTCCATAGATTTTCTATTGCTTCTTTTTCTCTCTTTTTAACTTCTTTGTTCACTTTAGAGTATGGATGCTCTAACACTCCACGTCTCCACGTAGAGAGGGAGTTCGAATTTTACTGTAAGAAAAGAGGGTAGAGGTTGTCCAAACCTTGAAAAAAATAAAATACTAGGTTTTGTTACATGGTTGAATGCATGGTTGTCAATACCGTTCTGTACTGGCCGAAATGGTCAAAACATTTTGTACCGTTAAAAAATTGAGATAAAATAGCGTCGTTTTCATCTTGGTTTTAATTCCGGCTCGTTCTGGAAATACCGGCCAGAACGCCTCGGTACCGTTCTGTATGTGCCGTTTCGGCCTTAAAATCCTTCTTATTTTGATTAACTTGTGGTTGTATTTCTAATTTTGAGACTATGTTTGTTTGTTTTTTAATTAACATGGGTGTCTGAGTCAGTTTATGCATACCTCGACTAATTTTAAAGGCTCGAAAGTTAACGTTCATGTAAATCTCTGATGATCTTATATTAGCAACCATATAGCTCGAACCTGAGATCATAAGAAGAACAAACCCCTTAGTTTCAAGCTTGTACTGCTGAGTTGCCTACAATATAGTTGCAGTGGTGAGTTGTTATATCAGTGATCAGGTGTGTGTTTTAACATGTTGTTTATAATAGTGTTTTAAAACTTGACTCGGGGTTGATTAAAAACTTAATAATTTTAGGGTTTGAACTAGTTCAAGTTGGAAAAAATATAAAAAATAAATAAAATCTAATTTATCTATTCATATATTCTAGTTGATTCAAGAATTCAACTATTAACTCTTTACTTTCATTTTGAAAAAATATACAGAGACGATATCATTTTGATTTTTTATTTCTTTTTCGACTCTAAAGTTGTAAAATTATGGGTAATAAGGGGTTGGCTTTGGGTTAGACATCATTTTCTACCTTTTTCCTATTTGTTAGTGAGGCTTTATCTTTGCATAGAGTGCCGATTTAGATAGATGAAACTTGGGATCTCACAGTGCTGTCTTGTTGTATAGCATAGCATCCACAATTTAAGTCCTTGATTAGGAGATATGTCACCACATTTATATACAATTAATTATTTAATAATTTCACCACATTATCTTAGTTTCGTTGAATATTTTTGTAGTTATTATAATCATTTTTTTGTATTGTTTCTATTAAATTCAAACAGGAATAATAATATATCTTATATACATTAAAAATGCTTAACCCAAATTATATATAATTTTCATAGTATTAAATGGACACTTTGCTGCGAGAGTTATAAGGGTGAAAGAATTTTTATTATTTGACCACTCATATGTAATCATAACTTGTTTGAGTGATTTTGTAGTTATTATAATCATGTTTATTTATATTGTTTTTTAAACAAGAATAGTGATAGATCTCCTATCTGCTAACCAAATTTTATTTAATTTATATAGAATACATTTTTAAAAAAAATTGGTGTTTATGTGTTTTTTTATTGATTGAAGCTGAATTTAGAATACTTTATTTTAAACCTAAAATGTACATGATTTAATTGTTTTTTTTTCCTAATAATTGAATGCAAAGCATGTACTAGGAATGAAAATCACATTAACATTTGGTATCATTAAACCAAAAACCAATTCCCTAACCTCCAAATTCCAATGACTCATGCTCCGTTTAAAAATATAGTTAATGTTGTTTTTTAAACTATTTTTTTGTTTAAAAATACATTAAAATTACATATTTTTTAATTTTAAAAAATTATTTTTAATATCAATATATCAAAATAATAAAAATAAATAAAATAAAAATAAAAAAATTACAAAACACATTTGAAACGCAGTATTAAACAGACAACTAGTGTGTGTGTGTGTTTAATTATATGCGTACGTACTTTGACAAAAATATTTTTCATATAAAAAAATAAAATTAATATACAATATATGAACATGCATTTATTAAAACCATATGAAAATTGCATTATCAAATAGAAGACCTAAGATCTTAATTGCAATGAGACTAGAACTTAGTTTGATTAGTGTAAGGAAAGATTTTATTTTATTTTAATATGTGAAGCAAAGACCAAGTCCTCGTTTCATTATGTCTCCAGTCCAATCCATCGTAACATCAACTTGTGCAAAAGTCATCTAATTTAGGCATGATTCAAGCAATTGGCAAGCCAATCAATAACAAATAAAATATTCTTATAATAGATGATTCAGTGCTATATTTTTAGAATTAAAAGATTTGTTTTTACTATAATTTCAGATTTGAGATTTCTAGTTGTTAATATTATGATCAATATAGACTTACACGATTATAAATTTAGGATTCATAGAATTAATTAAGTCACGTATAAATTGACATGGATATCTATGTTAATAAAAAAAACATTAAAATTATTGACTTTTACAAGCTGGATGGGGGAGAATAATGATAAGATATGGACTATTGAAAATGATTTTTAGACTCATTATAACCTTAAATTTACTTGATCTTTATTGTTTAGATATTCTTGGAATTTTAAATTACAATAAAAAAACTATAATTTATAATCTAACCTGTTGTTTATTCCAAAATCTATTATCATCAAACACGCACCTCGCAGGAAAAAGTAAATAAAAAACTAACCATTTAATGGTAATTGAGGTGCAAAAATCCATGTTTAGGCCATCCATTTAATAAATTAAAGGGAATGAAAGTGGAGCAGGTAAGAAAGCTTGTATCACACGATATTGCCTGGCCCACACTAAAGCAAGATTCCAAGAACCAAACCCTTTTTGTTTCTTCCTTCCATCCATGTTTAGGTTTGACATTTTATGTTCTTGCCTTCGTCTTTCGTCATCTGATAGAGACTCCTGAGTTAGACCTTGGCAAGAACACGAGCCTGCTGGGAGATGGTTTTAAATTAATCCTTTTTTTTTTATAAAATCACTCAACCACTACTTAAAGATATTTTATTTATTAACCCAGGTATCCAAGTTGGTTCACAGCTCTGTTTAAATTATTGGTGTCCAAATTTGCCATTTTTAGATCTCACTCTTATTTTATTATTATTAATTTTTTTCATCCACAATTTGTTTTTATTATCTGACCCGGTGAGTAGAAAATTTGGATTGATGAAGAGGGAATCAAGGTCAATTTTTAATAATGTTTATAGTAGAAGCAACTGTCTTTGGTGTATTTCAACACTAATATTTTAAGTTTAATTTCATTTAATTCAGGTGATTACTGTATAGAAATGCAAATTTGAAGAGGAAAAAATGGGTATGGAATTATTTTGAAGTTATTGTTGTTGCCACTTTTGCATTCAAACAAACTGGGCCCGAAAAAGAATTAGCCAACTGCAATGATACCAGGAAAAAGGAGGGCAGCCATGGGTCATGATCCATTTGGGAATCAGAGAAAAAGGGGGAGAATAAATTTTAATTCAAAGAAAAAGAAAAGAAGAAGAAGAAGAAGAAATAGCTATATTTTTATCCTTATAAATTTCCATGTTGGTCCTATAGCTTAAATCTTCTTAATGTCACCTGTATACTTTCCAAAAGTTTGAATGTTACCCCAGCTATTTACCAGCTAATAAAATCCAAGCACTGGTCCCACTTTTTTCCTTTTTCTTTTATAATTTCTTAAGATTTTGATTATTCTAATATGCATGAGAATTTAAGAGGACTAAAAAACGTAAAAAGATGAAAGCACGATCCTTTTATAAATTACGGATAATATTGAACTTCTTTTTTTGGAAATAATAGTAGTAACATTGAGATATTTACAATAATAGGTGTAGAAATGAACATTAGTAAATTATAGTGGCAATTGTATAGTTATGGTTTTTTTTTTCTGGAGTGTAGTAGAGACTGGTTTTTAAAATATTTTTGGCTAGAAATGTATCTAAATAATATAATTTTTTTTTAAATTAATCTTAACATCAAGGTATCTAAACAATTTAAAAACACACACACAAAAAAAAAAAAACAATTATTTTAAAACTAAAAAAATAAACATTTTCAAAATAATCAATGCAAACAGGAATTGGCCAAAAAGGAAAAGGAAAAGAAAGAAGAGATTGACGTATCAATTGAATAAAAGCTGTAAATCACGTGGAGACCGGTGGGATTGTACGTTGCCCCCCCGGGCGACTCCAAAAGACAACCATATCGATATAACATTTGAAGTGATCCAATCCAATATTCATATTTAAATCATCTAAAAGACTTCATATATATATATACACACACACAGCAAAATGTAGCCATCATTTTCCTGCCATCAAGTCTATCAACCTAACACATTTTAGGTAGTACGATGATGGAAAAAGTATCATCATCGTAACTTAAAGAACACATTACTTTAGTCAAGCTTCAAAACCAACATTTTCCTGCTCACATGATCTCAAACCAAGGATTTAATTAGTTTCTTTATTAAAGGACAAATCTGGTCCATCATACGGCTGTAGTTAACACAAGGGGAAGAAAAAGAGAGAGTAAACAGAGTCCCCTCTCTGAAAGGGCATGGACAAATGGTATAAATTATCCTTTAGGTGTACCCCCATGAGCTTAGAAATTTGTTTTCTCTGAGCTCTTCAAAAATTCCTGTGGCCAACGAGGATTTCCAGAATTACTCAAGACAGTTAGCTGTTAGGTTGGGCCATGAGTTTATTTCTAGTAATAAGTAGGAAGACTTAGCTGTCTTCGAAAACCCAAAAAGTAATGAAATTTAATGACTGAAAGAACTGTGACATTCTTTTTCTACCACAAGAAGCTTCCTACTTTCTCATACATACGATGGGTGCCTGCCTACCTAGTCCTTGTTGGTTCAACTGCAATGACTAGCAGCAACTTATTGCCTCTGGAATCAATCCTATAAGCTGTCATGCATGATTAAAATTTATTGTGACATCACAGGCAAAGAACTGGAAGAAGAATTGGGGAAAAGGAAAGTAATGTTGTTAAAATCGCGTTTAAACTGGTAAAATCGTATGATTTTACAAGCCAGACGAGTAAACCTAGTAAATCAGGTAGAAAAATCAAACACCGTTAAATCGGTCTCGTAAAATAGCACCAATCACAGTGTCATGTAGCTGAGCTCATCTTGGCTAGATACCCAACTAGGAATTGAAGAGGATAGTTTGTGAAGTTTTTTGAATTTTGATCCTCTTCTCCTCTATTGATCAATGTCAGAGCAGAATTAGTTGGACAACTTGAGTGAAACTAATGTGTGGAAACAATTATGAATCCCCTTCTAGACCATCCTGACAAACTGGATCTGTAACCTTCTTCCTATACTTCCATTCAACATGACCAGAAATCATGTCTTTTAACATGGCACCATCAATAAGAAAGTAAAAAAGTTTTTCACTCATGGACATCAATCAAGAAATATTATCCCGTCATCATGCACCAAACAAGGGCCCTTCGTAATGAATCATGAAAGTAAAGGCTTCAGAGCACCCTGCTTAGGCGCGCTCGGTGGATGAACAAAGCAGCAAAATAATGTCATAAGCAGCGGTTAAACCCATTCCATGAAGAAACCTTACCGCAAAAAAATAACAAAGTCTATTTAATGCTTTGCATTTATATAAAGATGTTATTCTAAAATAAACCCTATCTGTGCATGTTGATTTGTAGGAGATGCACTGAGTTCAGTTCAAAATTTAATGATCCCCTTACCTGGACCTCAGCTACTTTTGAGATCAACAACAATGACACTGATGTTATCACAGCTTCTCCGTCCTAAAGCAAGGCGAGTAAGAAGGGCAGCAGCCAACATGCTTCGAGATGGATACAAAGCTCCAGCTTCTTCATCTTTGATCTGAGAACCAGCATTGACAGGAGGATTATTTTCTTCTCGGAGGCACTGCCGAGCTACCTTACAGGCCAAGTCACCAGACAAAACATCCCATAAGCCATCACTTGCAATAATTAAGCAGTCATCTTCTGATTCTCTTTTTGTAATAGTAATCTCTGGCTCTGGTATTACATATGGCTTTAAATACTCATCCCCTGGCAAAAAAACATCGCAAAAGAAAAACAAGTGAGCAAGTATTTTAAGCACTCTTGCTTTAGAAAGCTAAGTACTTGTCCATATGTCTGATGCTAGGTAGAAATATAATACCATCACAACCAGAACAAGTTGCAAACTAACCAATTAGGGTCAAGGAAAACCATGGTCAGACAATTAACACAAATAACTGACAGACAATTGAACATTGCTGAAGCTACCACGCATTTTCCACAGAGTAATATATAGATCAAAACACTAGATAAAAATTATGATACTATTTTAAAAAAACTAAGCAAAATATACAAACAGTCAGGTGATGGAACACAAATGCTTCGTGGATATTTGAACACAAAAGTTTAGCATGCTTCTCTTGAAAACAACAAATACATCACTTTGTAACAAATTTCCAGCAAGGGATTGGAAAACATTTTCATTTTCTTTCCCGACTGAAAAATAAAAGGTTTCATTTCAGTTGAATATTGAGAAAAATAAATGAGTGCAAGATGCCTAGTGTTAAGAGTAGCGTGTAATCATGCCAACTGCTTTGCCAAACAGATGTGAATATTTATTTTCCATCTATAGCATCCCCATACAGAAATCTTATTATGTTTTCACTAATGAAGTCAGATGTGCTATTGTGGGTGCACGTGCAATCACAAACAAAAGCATGTTCTGGTTTACGTCAAGAATCTAATCTCAATCTTGCCACGCGGAAGCCATGCAGGCATCGGTTATGATTTTTGGCAAGTCATGTTTTCTTGATCGAGATGCATTATGGAGAATTCCAGAACCATGAGAAGGGTGACAGCCAAAATAATACCCAACTTTACCGTAATGGTTATGACTTATAGCACACATTCTAATGTTTAAGAACGATAATCAAAATGGGGTCCTTCTAAGTGCCATCAATGACCATGGGAAAATTTCTGACAGTAAATTTGAAGAAATCATAGCAGAACAAAGTCAAACTACCAACTTATTTGTAACTGTGCATCTCATCAGACATTAGCACTCAACTTGACAGCACCATGGTTTGTCCTGATTGATACAGAAACAGCCAACCTCCTAATGAAAACCAACACACAACCCATTTTCATGTTGAATGTCTCATGATTAAAGGTTTGAGTATGCAAGGATTATCATTGAGACTTTAATGTGTATCGCAGAAGTAACAAATTGCCAACTGTGAAAACAACATATATAGCATGTCATTAAGTAGCAAGATTCATCATTATTAGGTCAGTAGCAGTTGCTAAATCAAACTTAATACGGAATGTGATAAAGTATGCAGTGAAGCCACGCGTAGCGACAAGATCTAACTTCAACCAGGAAAAAGTTAAGGAACTAAATAAATTATAGCATAATAATAGAGAAAAGTAAATAAATGCAAACATCCAATGCAATCCACAAGCATTCAGATGACAAGTAACCAGGATATATATTATCTAGATTTTTGCTACTTTATGTATGCTGCCTTTTGCAAATTGAAGGGCATAGAAACTGTAGCGCATTCTATTAATTGAGGTCTTTCGATTTCGGATTAAATGCCTTGTGTGTATTGTGGCTTTCATGTGCATATCATGGATATGACAGCCAAGGGTTGGTCTCTCAACGGCGTTTAAAATACAATGAACTTAGATTCAGTGAGTTACTCTAGTTAGTGTTACGTAAAAAATATGGCACTAATTTCAGAATCACTACAGCGATGGGGCACCGAACAGAAAAATGTCTCACAAATATATGTATAACAACCTAACTCTCATTGTTTCCTGCTCGTTCCTAGATTAGGAAATGAAACAGAAAGGCAAACCACATATGCTGTGATAATCCTTCTTATCCTAATTACTTGTATAAACCCTATGATTTCTCTATTACATTTTCCAACTTTTAGTTGAGTATTCAGCTCATCTAAGAGAACTATTTTTACCAGGTATGCATCAGACAATCTTTACGGTCATTTAACCAACTCATAAGTCATTTGAAGTTGAGATGACATTTCCTTTCTATTTCTTTCATAATAGCCCAAACAAAAATGAGCATTAGTTTGGATTTCGCTAGACTCGCCACATAATCCTCACTCCTAATTGATGCCTTTACTTTGCTACTTTTCCTCACATTCATGAATCTACATAGTTACTCAGGTTGTTCTGTATCTTTCTTCATGCCTAATATGGACATGGAACTTTAATTCACCCTATCAACAAAAAATCAAACCAAGCTTTACATCAGACTAAATATATTCATATACCAATTTGGTTTTACATTTATCGTCCAGCATTTTACTAAATCTAAAGAGTTGTTTCCAAACTCCTTGTTATCATTTCTTGGGTGGAGACAACAAAAAATTCCATTTTACCATTATATCCCCAGCTTCTAGATTGCCAGTCACTTCCTTCTTATTTTGTCCCAGCAAATTGGATCACCTCTTGGAAGTGTAGAGGGCAAGCCTGATACCTTCCATTATCCATCTTTCCGAGAGCATGAGGAAATACAATCTTACAAACAACATGCTATGACTACCACCAGGTATGTTATGACCAGCATGCTACGACTACTAACACCCCAACAAAAGAAAAAAGGGAAAAGAACATGAAAGTATGCTTGCCAGATGTAGTGTGACCTCAAACAATCATACTTCCCAAACTTTCCCAGATCCCTAATTGCTCTTCATTGACATCCTTGAATACAGCAAAATGCATATGATGCATAAATATATGCCAACCATAATGAATCATAGACCAAAACACGAATAACAATGAGAGGCATGTAGAATGAATCAAGAAGAAAAAATGACCGAAATCGTAGTGGTCAACCTTTAATTCCTCCTTTGTTCCGTCTTACCCCTCCTACTATGAACCATGGAAGGAAAAAGATCAAAGTTTCCCTTTGTTCCGTCTTACCTCCCCTCCTATATAAAAGGTTCACCGGTGAAAGTGGAGCTATAGCACCGCACATTACTGGCATGCGCGACTTGTCAATTGCACTGCCTAACACAACCAGAAACAAAATTATTTGCTGGTATGAACCAATAATTTTGGTGCATCCAGCAGCAACTTAAGTTCTTTCATATGCTTAGATGAAGCACCCTCATAAATTGATTGCAGGTTAAGTGAGCACTAGCTCATGCTACCTAACTATACTAGAGCAAAGCCCTCTTCCTAGTCATTTTACATTTCCTTCTCTCTCACTAAAAAAATAGGTAAATTTTATAAAAAAAGAAAGCAGAATAGCCTAGCATTTATAGTTGCTTATTGGTATCCATTTCTGTTGAGGGAAGGGAATCATAAAATTATAGCCCATGCAATTTCCAGTTCTAGACCAACATATTACATACGTAAGTTGACTCTCAGGTTGGAAACCAATCCATATCTGAAAGGAATATGCCAGATTTGATAAATCATTGCCACTCAACTTCAAATATAGATAAATTTTCTTTTGTTAATATAATTGTTATATTTAAGCATCATAATCATGTTCATTCTCTTACTCTTCTGGATGAAACAATATTTTGCACTACGACTTTATAGCTTTTTTCTTTCTCTTAGATTGCTACACACCACTATCTGTCCATTCGTAATCTCTATTGGTACTCAGGCCTCCAGTATGCAACAAGTGCACAGCCATTGATGGATATTAATTTATTGTAGATGTCCAACAACAACTGTTGAGAGAATGAATGTCCCACGTGCTTTCTTTGCTAATTATTTGAATGAACCTATACAGAAATCAATTTTTTTATATATTAAAAAAAAAAAACTCAACAACTTTTGCTTGTTTTTTTCAAAGCAAATGTTTTTGATACAATAAGAGTCAATGGATGAATTAACTTCATAATTTCAGTCTCTTATGGGTAACTACCCCATTCAGCTAAAAAAGGAAAAGGAAACCTAGAGCCCACAAACATGGATTTAAGAGGCATAGACTAACCATTTTGCTCAATGAATTCAGCAAATATTCATCGGCTAGCAAATATAATAATGTAAACATACAGAAAATAAGGTCAACAAATTTAAAAAACTCTATCCTTTCTACTCTTCAGGGTATCAATGACCCTCCAAAGGTTAAAGCAGAACATTGCATGCTTATCCCTGAGCAAACTTATAAATGGAAAACTAGTCAACATTACAGCAATAAAAAATCAGAGAAATGTACTGAATTTTCAAAATGCATAAGTTAGAAATTTGACTTTATTCGACCGGTGAAATTGAAAATAAAATAAAATAATACAAGGCTATTTAACATAATAAAGCGAGACATATTCAACATGGATGCACATCCAACTCTGCAAAAAAATATGAGTAAGAGTAGTTTGAGCAAAAATGAAAACTAATCAACTAAATGTGACAGATGTTTTTTTCTGCCCTCATTTTCATGAAATAGAATTAAGCATTTGTCCCAATAACGAGAGTGTGTGGAAATAATAAAAACGATTCAGCTCTTGAGGTTTATACATCACATGAGGATGAAATGTCGTAACTCTGGAAAACAAGGACGATGATGCGGTTGAACCTAGAATAAATTACCTATTGCTCGAGACATAGCGAGAATGCCTTCAACTCGAGCTCCATTCAGGTAGATCACTCGACCTCCAGCAGCTTCAATTCTTGCGATTTCATCTTGCCTATCCGGCTGCAACAAATGTTGGGGCAAAAAAATTCATTAATCAAATTAAAGAGTACTAAAAAAGATAAAAGAGAGAGCAAGTCAAATTTAACCATGGAGGAGAGAGAGAGAGAGGGAGAGAGAGATTGATTTAAAATGCTTTTACATCTCAGGAAGTAACAAGAATTTTTTTTCTCCATCTATTGGGAAAACGGATAATATGTGCAAACAAACTAGGCAGTGGAATTATTGATGGAATGAAATTCCTCCTCATTTCTTGTTTAATATGATTTTATTTGTGATGGTATTCTCATATGAACAGCCTAAAATAAATGTAGTTATAAATAATTGTTTATAGTATAATCGTTTATTATATAAAAAGAATCCCTGCATTAAAAATAAATTCTACTTCAGGTAAAATTAAGATATAAATCTCATATGAAATTAGATTGGAGTCATGTTTTAATTTCATCGACAACCATGTTCTCTAACCAAACAGGGGCTAAACCCTGCATTAAAAAAAAAAAAAAAAAAAGTAAAGGCACTCAGAATTAATATGTTGGTAGCGTGAAGTTGCGTTGGCAAGTATTTAAACTTCCATCCCATGACAAATGGAACATGAGCATTGGAATATGTGCACCCATACTTGCATGTAGGTCCAAAAAATACATACCATGATATTGCTTAAAACATGCAAACAGTTCTAAAGGTCCGGTCAAAAGGATTCTTTTTATCAAAAATGGAGCATCATAACTAGTTCCTTCATGCTTGCCAAATGTCAGATGCACGACTTTTCCACAAGCAAACATGTACACCTGGTCTAAAAAACATCATCTAAGAAACGTCCCTGCTCCACCCTGGTCAACACGATGCCACCTGGTATATACAGTTGGTAACGTTTGGCAAGGTGGCATATCCATGCGTTTCATATCATCAGATACATGCAACATCCATTTGCGATGAAGACAAATTTCCAACAATCACCATCATCATATCATGACCAGTAATGGACGGCCTGGATTAGCTCATACAAACATTGAGATTTCCATAGTGTTTTCCGAATGAAAAAACTAACCTTATGATCAACACTAAGGGGAATGGCCCTTCTACCTCGTGATAGGACGGCGCGTGAGTCGCCGCAATTAGCAACAATTATATGCTCCTGGGTTAACACAGCCACCACCGCTGTGGAGCCACCAAGTATCATCTGGGCAGGGTGGCACTCACATTGGATACCCTCGCTCCCACATGCGCAGGTGCTCATTGCCACCTCATCCATTCTCTCATAGCTTCTCTTCAACACTCCCCTCCACATTTCCTCCCACTCAGCCCCAAATTCGCCACTCTCACCACCCCCGCACGTTGAGTCCACGCGTTTCAATTCTTCCTCTATTAACACGTGCATCTTTTCCCTGCATAACGCTGCCACCTGCGAAAAAAGAAAAAAAAATAAAAACTATATATATTTTTAAATGACGAAATTACTCTTCCCAGAATAGAATTGAATTGCGTTTTTCAGTAATTACGTGATAACCGCCATGACCGTCAAAAACACCAAACAAATGCAACGGCCTTCGGCGGTTAATCTCCGGCAGGCAAAAGCTAGTACGAACAGAAATCGCATCCTCCATCTCACGTGACCTCCCTGGCACTGACATGCTCCCAAACACCGGCTCCGCCGTCTGAATCTCACTCACAGTCTCCACGACCCGCTTTCCCTCAGCGGTTGAACTCGTGCTCCCCTCCCCCGTCCTCTGGCTCTTCTCTTTTGAACCTTTTGTATAAGTCGGCTGAGAACCACCAGTGTTTGAGATAGTGGCGAGACGCCTCATCTCGATTCTCCTTCTTCGGCGCTCCCTGCATTTCGCCACCGAGTCGTCTTCATCTTCGTTCGACATTCCTCGGCAAACTTCCGTCATTGCATTCAGTTGCGGTTAACAGTCATCTTCGTTTGACATTGACAAACAGAGAGGGAGGGAGAGGGAGAAACAGAGTTTTAAAGGAGATTTTATTTATCTAATAAGAAGAAAGAAAAGGCAACGTGTTGTGTTTTCTGTATTTCTGGTGTAAGCAAAGCATGAAAGGCAAGCCAGCTCGAAATCGCCTCTTCATTTACCGATCTTTGCTGTCGTTCCTCCACGTGTCCACCTGACGCTCCATCGTTCTGATTCTTTTCCTTTTTCACAAGCGCCGTATGATAGCGTAATTTCTTTGCCAGGCCATCTAATCAAAATACCCGCAATAAATCATAATATCACCTAATATGTGAATTTATCGCTCTTATTTTTTCGAAAATAAGTTGCCCACGTCTTAATTAAACAAGATTTATGAAAAATAATATATCCGGTAAATTTAAATATGATTCAAATTCATTTTTTAATAAATAATAATTAGTTGAGTAAAAGGTATTATCCGATATAATCTAGAAAAAAATGAAGAGGAAAACACTGTTCACACGTGAAAAAAATTAGCATGCCTCGTCATAGCTTTGAGAATCAAACTAGTGTTTTTACAAAATAATTTAGATCAATATTTTTTAAGAATATTCGTTCGGGTATGTAAGATTAAAAAAAAAGTATTGTTAAAGTAATTTTTATGCTTGAAATTGTTTATTTTAAATTAAAAAATAATATATAATCTAGCATATTGGTTAAATAATCTCTAAAAATAACATATTATTAGATGATGAAGATGTTTCAATAATCAAAACACGACACAATTCATATTTTCAATTCTCTTTCTTGCAGTCCGTTTATTATCGATAAAGATTAAGTTCGTGAAATCTAGATGTGAAGTTTATTAAAATGGAGCATAAACTATACAAATGGCTCATGTTATACCACAAGATTGATTGTTTTTTTCCAATTTAAAAAAAGAATGATCATGCGATAGCAACATTTTAAAAGGAGTAAAACAAGATCTAAGAATTTCATAAATAAAAGAGGACGCACGTGTTTATAAGAGTAGTGAACTGGAATGTAAACAAAAAATATCATAAATCAAACATCCATGCTCACACTCGTATATTTAATTTAATTAGAAAATGAAATTACTTTTTAAAAACATAGATTCAACAGGGGTAAAAACTAAAAATATTGTTGGATGAAACTTAAAAAAATAAGCTTTAAAATAAAAGAAAATCAATCAAACTTGAGCGAATCTTGTGAATTTGGGTTAGTCTTTCAAATATATAAAGCGTTAAGATATACGATTTTAATTAAGAAACTCAATACCCGTCCAAATAAATGCTAGATGTTAAAACCAATAAATCTGATTTAATTAGAAAAAAAACAAGATTCATGAGAAAACTCTTGTTATTTTAAAAAGATATATAAAATTTAGACTATTGGATGATAAACTTTAAAGGGGGGGGGGGGGGGGGGGGGAGCATGATGAACCTTGTAAGCTCGAGTTAAACTTCAAACTCATAAATGATTAATTTCTTGATCTGGACCCAATTCAAAATCTAGCATTTAAAGATTTAAATAATGGGGGATAAAATCAAATAATTCAATTTAATTTAATCCACATATATAATTGCTTTTAAAATAACTAGATTTAACAACAACAAAAAACTTGAGTCAACCCGTATTGTTTTTAAAATGTCTATTGAATTATATCGAAAATGAATTAAAAACAACAACAAAATCTTATATGATGAAGCCAATAAAAAAAGAGAAAAAAAAACAAGGAAGCTCAGTTAGACTTTGTAGACCTGATTTGATCTTTTAAACTCGCAAGTCATAAACATTTAGACTCAAACTCAACTAAAAAGCTAAATACCTAACAAATTAAAATATCATAGGATGAAACAATAAAAAAAAATCAATCTAGAAAAATCCTTGAGGAAGAAAAATAGAAATAATAACAATTTTTTTTTAAATATGATAAGAAAAAGATACAAGGTTTAAAGTGTGAAACAAAATTATCAAAAATCATAAAAAATAATAATAATGATAAAAAGAATAAAAACTAGATTTGAAATATGAAAGATATAATTAGTATAAAATTGATTTTTTATACTTAATGAAATTAATCTTAAAGGAAAATAAATTCACCGCACAAAACATTGATTTTTTTTTTACTTTATATATAATATATAATTAGTATAAAACAATACCATTTGAAACTTAAAACATAGTAATCTCTTCTATAGGAATAATCTTTCATGTAAAATTTACTAAGATGTCAAATTCGAGTAGTTTAATTTTTGGGAGTCCATAATATTCACTTGATGCAGTAATTTTCTTTTATTTTTTCACTTTAACCCGTAAAATCAAAAGTAAATGATTTTCTTTTTTTACCGTTACGATAATTCTTTATAAACCGAGATTGTCTTGATTTCATCTCCTTAAATCGGTTATACACGGCGAGATTTTGAAGATTTTACTGGGTAGCAGGCAGAACGACACGTGTCTAATAGCCTGACAAATGCAGCTTCCTGAGCTTAACATTCTTACAAGTGGACTAATAATAGGTTACCACGCTAAGGTAAAAGGACTCTGATGGCCCACAAAAGGTTTCTCTTTTTTCAAACTTTGCTTTTGTCTTATCTATCCTGGAATTTCGAAGCCGTGACACACGTGTCAATCTGTGGACCTACCTCCACTTCGAAAGTAACGTTCCTGGCCCATCGTTGACACGTATGAATGCGTGCTGTCCGAGAAATAGAGATTAGCGTTACCGTAGTCTTCGTTGGCGGGTGGTCGTCATGACCTGGTCATAAACTGTGGAGAGCATGCCTTTCCTCATGTTGACTACAGCGCCTCGTTTTGAGTCAAACACTCAAGTTGGGGTGAGATACAAAACTTAGTCCTTGAAATATGAAACTTGTTTCGAACCAGTCCCTTAAACATAAGATTTTGATTCTTGAACCGGTGTTCATTTTCCTTTACTTCCAAGAGGTTTCAGCTAGGTTCGAACCTTTCATCCATGTTAAAAAATATATATATGGATATGAATCTCTTGTATTTTAAAGCTTCTCGATTCATTAAATGTTTGTATACATGCATGTTGAGAAGACTGTTTGACTGTGCGGTATAAATAATGTTTTGACAAGTTTTTTTTTGGATTTTTTTTGGTGTTTTGAATTATTTTAACATGTTCACATTAAAAAAAATTGAAAATAAAATAATATTTTAAAATAATAAATAATTATTTTGATATATTTTTATGTAAAAAATATTTTAAAAATTAAACAATTGCTACTACACTCCCAGACATTTTATTGTAAAAAATATGATACAAATAATTGTGAGAAAAAAAACAGTAAATATGTTATAACTTAGTGTATTTAACCTACATTTAATGTGACACGCACACATATAGGATCATGGTAATCACTATATCATGCTTAATAAGTTATTTAATATTTATGGGATCTACCTTCCACCACTTATTATTCATGAAAAAAAATACAAGGCAAGAGCACGACATATTATTGAAAGCACTCGCTCGATTGAGTAATGTTTGATAATTAATTAGAAATTTTTTTGTAGGATTTTAAATTTTGGCAGGAGATTCTATTAAAGATTAATTTTTATTGTATATCGAAGGGTTAGATTCATAGCCGCCTAAGGAACTTAAGACTTTGAATTATAGGCAATGAAGTTTATGAAACTCGAGGGAAGACTAAGATAATAAAAATAAAATATCGTACAAGGTATGAGCATTGCATAAATTGTTTATCATAAGAATAAAATACAGTAAAAGAAAACTTTTAAGTGATGCAGTTCAAAAATATTTTTGAAAAATAATTGATTTTATTATTATTTTTATTTTTTGTATTTTTAGATTCTTTTTATGTGTTGATGTTAAAAATAATTTATAAAAAATTAAAAAAATCATTTTAATGTATTTTTAAATAATTTGTTTTTTAAATTAACCTTAAGCACACTTCCAAACAAGCATGAAAAGAAATAACTTATCTTGAAAATACTATCAAAGGGAGTTTTTTTTATAGCAATTAAGGGAATGGATAGATGATAAATTGGTTGATGTTTTTATTCCAACCATTATTATTAAACTTGTTGATTTTTTTTTTGTCTTGAGTTTATATATTAGATCAATTAAATAATTTTTAATTTTTTTTTTTTTTAAAAATCTTGGTCTGAAATAGAATTGGGTCGGCCGAATAAATTATTACCATTCATTTGTTGAATTGTGAAAAATGTGAGAAAAGAAGGTGTTCTTGTGAGCTCAATGGGCTTTGCATGCTTGACAATCCCACTTAGGTTTCCCAGTCTTTCTAGAAGGAAGAACATTAAAAAATCTAAGTAGCTTCTACGTTCTACCACATAGTTACTTTTTTTTTTTTTTAGGTGACAGATTCTGGGAAATCGGCCCAATGAGAAGCGAAGATCCGAAGACATTAATATTTAATAGCCCATACCATTTTGATTTTAAGAGCTGGCATGAAGCCTCTGAGAGCTGTGCTTGGAACCCTAAAATATTTTATTCCTCATGCCTACACAGATGGATAAAAAATTAATTTAAAATAAAATAAAAAATAGAATTTCTTATCCGGCCAGAACGTGCGCATCAGTACAAGATCATGGATAGGGCTGCTGTCTGTCAACAAAAGCTACAGATGTGAACATGGCTTTAACTCTTCGAAGCAGGCATGCAGTCTGAAACAAGACATGAGATCTTGTTCTTGTGTCTGGAAAAATCTGTAGGAGGAGGAGGAAGAACTAGGCAGCATGGTGGTTGATAGATCCGACAGTAAACATTAAAGGCATCAGCCAATCTAATCACCTGTGCATTTAATGATGCATTAATTTAGTCGGCTACATTTCCCAGAAAGAAAGGTAAGATAGTCAACACAAAGAAAGAGAGTCAACACGACATCCAGTGTGATCTCGATTGACGTTGTGATGCAATTATAGCCATAGTAGCCTTCGTTGCTGTGCTTCTGCACATGATGGAACTATTTTTTATGCATGTTTTAGCATATAATATAAAGTATAAAAAAGAAATAAAAGGGAGTGTTTGTTTTCAGCTTCAAGAGTGTTTGTTTATATAATTTTTACGTGAAAATAAATTAAATTTTTTTGTGTGTGTTTTTGAATGATTTTGATAAAATGATCTTTTTTTTAAAAAAAAAAAACTATCATTTTAATAAATTTATAATTAAAAAACATTCTTAAAAAAATATCTTACACCGTATTATTAAAAACACGTCAAGTCAAATTAAAAGTATGTATATCAGTTTAAAAGATAAAAGTATCAAATTCAAGCCCTACAAACTATGATTGTTTTTTCTCCAAATAAGCTAAGTTTAATTGTTTTTTTACATGTTTATATATCTATTATTTGACTATATTAATTGAATTAATTAGACAATAGACTCACTGATTTTTATATTGGACCATCTCATTCGGTCATTTAGTGTAAATGTACATAATAAAATTTTGATAAACAAATGGAATTATTTTATAATTTTTTAAATATAACATGTCATTAAAATTATACATTTAGATTTATCTCAAGAGGATTGCACAGTCTCATTACTCACGACTATATGGAATTCATTTTCATAAAAACACAAATAATATAGACTTCATAAGAGGAATCCCTTTGATAAAGGGGTCATGATGGGATATCAATTGACAGAACCAGCCCACGGGCCTCTATTGGACTCCCCAACGATGGGCCTCAAACATTCCCAAACCAGACTACAGCATTTTGGCCCAGTTCCAATCCCAAGTAGCCACACCTTGTCACCTTTCTTGACCATCTCCTTCGCTTCCAAATAAGCTAACTCATACCACAACGAAGAAGAAGACTGGTTGCCAAACCTACGCAGTGTCATGAAAGCAGCCTCGACTTCCTTCTCGCCAAGCTTCAACCCTTTCGCCATCTCTCTAATCAGTGGACTCCCTGAAGTTGGCAAGCAAAAATGCTGTATCACGCTCTTAAAATTTGGCACATAAATCTCCTCAGACCTGTTAAAAAATCCCTTTCTAATGATCGAAACAGCATGCCAAAATTTCTCCAAAGTAGGCAAGATTTGTTCACCGAGAATTGTTACGTTAGACTTGAGAGTTTCTCCAACAATTTGGAGTAAATCTCTGTGGATTGTAACCCCAAGTTTTCCTTCAGAATCTTCTTCACGAACTGCAGCGACATAACTTTTGTCTTCGAAGGATCTTTGGTTTCTTACTGAGAAAAAAAGCTTGTATTTTGATGACTTTCTGGCTTCTTTTTTGTTTGAAAGCAAGATGGCAGCACCTCCCATTCTAAAGGTACAGTTAAGGAGTAGCTTGGATTTCTCATGACCAGGATACCAACCGGTTGATAAAATTTCAGTGCTAAGAACAACGGCATAGGAGTTCTTATGAACTTTCAAGAGGTTCTGAGCCATGTCAATGGCTATAGCTCCTGCGCTACAACCCATGCCAGAAAGGCTAAAACTTTTAACATCGTCTCTCATGGAGAACTTGCTGGTGATTATGGCTGACAGGGAAGGTGAAGGACAGAAGCCACTGCAGTTCACTATAAGTATATCAATATCTTGAGGAGAGATTTTAGTTTTGGAGAGGAGGTCTTCCATGACGGGAGGAAGAACCATTTCGGCTTCTTTAATGGATTCTTGTTGATGGGGTTTTGGAGGAACGCAGTGTAAGGCTGGAGGGAGATAAGTTTCTTCACCTAGACCAGAAGATGTGAGGATTTTGGACATGAAAGCTACACTTTCTTTATCAAAAGACTCGATTTTTGATGCATTTTCAAGGAATAAAGAGAAGGGGGTTTTACAGAAATCTGGCGGTTTGAAACATGAGAAATCTACAAGGTAGACTGGGGTGGAACTCAGGAAGTAGGGTTTGATGGTAAAAATGAAAATGAAAATAGAAAGCAAGAGGAAATGGAAAATGGGTTTCCATTTTTGAAGGACAAAGATTGCTTCTAGTGAAATTACAAGTGCAAGAGTGGAAAATCTCAGAGCTTCCAAGAGAGTTGTCAGGACGTGCTTGAATAGCAGATTAATGGTGTAAGAGCCAGGACCATGGTTGGCCTGAGAAAGAGATTCCATTGAAAGGGATCGATGGGGTGGATGGAGTCTGCAGCTATGGGGTGGTGGTTTTCCCTGATCAGGATTCTTTCTGATCGGAAGGGTTTATATAGAAGGTATCGTGACGGTCCGTGTGCTGTCTTCCAAGGTATGCTTAAACCATTTTTTGCCAATCCACATTAATAAGTTTTTTTACCTAAATAAAAAACTTATCATCCGGAAATCTCAAGTTTAAAACTTTTAAGAGTATGAGATAATTAGAATTTTTATCTAAATCTTTAAAATATATTTTCTAAAAATAAAAGTTTCGTCGCATAAAAAGATTTTTATATAAATTAAGAAATATTTTTCGAGAGCAACATTTAAAACAACCTATTAAATTATTTCGAATATATTAAATCGATATAAAAAAATACCTCTAAAATAGTGTTAATGTGGTTTTATTCTCGAATATTTATCCCTGCAATTAGTCGAATATTTACGATAGGGATTCGAAATAAAACTAATTCATGGACGAGGTGATTCGTCTCAGGCTAGCTAGGTGTAAGTCCACTGGATCTCTCGTAATAAATAAATAAATAAATAAATAAAATCAAATAAATGATCTTATTCCAACTTGCAGAGAAAAAGGGCAAGAAAACGAGGGATATCTTTGAATTTCAAGATATAGAATGCCATAGATGTAAACCCAGTGGGAGTCCCCAGGCTGGGAAGTGCCGTTAATTTTCTGACTGGAAGGCATGGGCATGGGCTCCTGTCCTGGGTTTTAAATTATTGCCGGTCAAACTTCAGACAAGCCAGCATATGGCTTGAAAATTTATAGCATGTTCGGACGGCGTTTCAAACACTGTTTTCAAAAAAATTAATTTTTTTTATTTTGAATGAATATGTTTTTGTGTTTCTAGATTATTTTGATGTGCTGATGTTAAAAATAATATTTATTTATGATTTCCCCCATAGATATCCATTATTTTATAAATTTTTTAAGTAAATTATTTCTTTAAAACTATCTGCTTAAAATTATCTTCGAACAATTGCACAATCACATTGACTATGACTTCATGGGAGGAAATACCTTTAATTAAGAGCTCGTGATGGGATATCAATTGACCGAGTCAACCAGTGGTCCTAAACTGGACTCCCCAAAGATGGGCCGGCCTCAAACATTCCCATACCAGACCACAACATCCTGGCCCAGTTCCATCTCTCTAATCAGTGGCCTCCCTGAAGTTAGCAAGCAAAAAATGTTGCATCACACTCTTAAAATTCGGCACATAAATCTCTGTTGACTTGTCAAAAAATCTCTTTCTAATGATCGAAACACCCCGCCAAAATATTTTCAAGGGAGGCTAGATCTGTGCACCAAGAATTGATACATTAAACTCAAGAACTTCTTCAAAAACCTGGAGTTCATCGTTGTGGATTGTGATCCCAAGTTTTCCTTCAGAATCCTCTTCACAAACTGGTGGCATATAACTCTTGTTTGCAAAGGATCTTTGACTTCTTACTGAAGAGAAAATGTTGTGTGTGTGTGTATATATATACAAGGCAGGAAAAACTCAACTACCCAATGTCATTGTATACGCTATTCAAAACAGGAATATTTTTTTCTTTGTTCTCTTTTTGGATCAGGAACCTGAATGAAAGAAACAAAATCTGTTATCTCTTATGGGTTTAGATTAGATTATATATCGAACATCAAAAGCTGTCAATGAGCTGGATTTTGATTCTACTTCGGTTGGATTAGGTCGACGAAACTTGATTGATGTGGTCGCCAGTTTTAATAATTCGTTTTTTTGGATAGCAATATATTTCATAATTAATTTAAACTTGATTTTAATACGAGATTGAATTGAGTGTCATATTAATTTAATGAATAATGTGTTTTTTTATATAAAAAATAATGTTTATTATTGTTCTTCTTACTAAATGTTGCAAAAATGATATTTAAAAAAAAGAGCATATATACATTATTAGATCTGTAAAATTTATTAATCTTGATTTATTACACTAAGGGCATGCACAAGATGGAAAGACCATAGATATGATCAAACTTATATTAAACCCATCTTGGTACAAGATGTCGCTGTCGCTGTCGCCAGAGAAGAAGGAGGTGTTGGTGGTGCCGAGAGGTTTCTGTTGGGCGGAAAAGAAGTTGATGAAGGTGCCGAAATTGGGGAAGAAAAGAACTGAAACTGTTGCCTATGACGGGGAGAGTAAAGCTAGAACTGTTGTCGCTGTCGCCGTCGTCGAAAGAGAACGAAAAGTTGGTGTTGGTGGTGTTGGTGCTGATGAGGAGGAGAGGAAGGAGCTGCTGCAGGTGCTTCTGTGGTTAGAGGAGAAGAAGGCTGGTGGTGGTGTCGACGATGAAGAGAGAAAAGATGGAATTGCTGGTTGTTGCTGTCACCGGAGAAGGAGAAGCTGTTGGTGGTTCTGCTGCTGATGAGCTCACGATTTACTTGTTTCCAATGCCTGTATATATGTATTCTGTTCTTTGTTTCCTTCGTTCCCTCCTTCCCTGTTCCTTTCGTCCCTCGTGCATTTATAGAAAGAAGACCTTGTAAATGGAATGAAAGATCGGTGAGATGTTGGAAATTATTTTTTGTGTCCACACTCCGATGTTCTTGATCATGCAAATCCATGACCATAGAGATATGTCACGGGCTTGATTATGGGGATCAATTGATTGGTCATGACTAATTATCTCCTTGATGGAAAGAGAAAATTAGAAAAAAAATTAGTAAGTGGGGTCCCTGATCTACCTATAAATAATAACTTGTGTTCTCCATCTATGACTACTGGTAGGTATAGATCAGAAGGCTCCTCTCGTAAAATATTTTATTATTTTGTATTGTTGGTGTTGCTTTGGGAAAAGCTTTGCTGCTGCTGCTATTGAGATTATTTTTTTGGTACTTGAGCAACAATAGTTAGAGATATTTATAATTTAAATTTTCATTGCTATATATATTTAACATTCAATTATTTAAAAGTATGTCTAACATGAGACTCAATTTCAACAAATAAAAGCGGATTTTAAGAGAAGAATTACCTGGACTACGCCCTGAAAGTGTTAGGGTACGTTTGGTTACACAAGATGTTATTGAGGCTTTGCAAAGAGGGCTGAAGCCCATGTTTTAACTCTAGTCCATGTAGAAAACCAGATGGATTCAAGTTACGTTTAGATATTGAATTACAGGTTGTTTGAAAGTGAGATAATAATAATTTTTTAGATTTTTTTATTTAACAATATATTCAAATAAATTCTTTTTTATTTTAAAAAATTATTCTTGATTTATCACATCAAAATAGTATGAAAATATTAAAAAAATTAATTTGATTAAAAAATATAAAATATTTTAAAATATTTTTGTAATGCAAAAACAAACAGATGCATCACATTAAAGGAAGAATTGTGTATATTTTTTAATATATTAATACAATATATTTTTAATATTAATATATTCAAACAATCTAAAATACTAAAAGTAATTTAAAAAAATAAAAGTTTAAACTTCTTTAAAATAATTTTAAAATTCAAAAACAAATAGTTTGTAATGACCATCTAACGCTCGAAATATTTCCACCGCCAGCTCTATATAATCACAAACCCTAGCACGTTTTGCCTCCTCTTAAACCTCCTGCCCTCTGCACCGCCACTCCACACTCTTACGTAGCAGGAGAAAACAATAAAACCCCACAAACCCTAAAGCCCCAGTGCAATACAGGCGAGAAAAAACGATGCCTTCAATATCTCTTGCCAACACCAACAACTCTTCAGATTCCAAGAAAGAAAAGAAGATGAAGAAGAAAGTAGCTCTTGAAACCCAAGAAATTGACACCTTGATGGCTGCAAACAAGAACGAGAAGAAGAAAGAGAAGGAGAAAAGGAAGAGAAAAGCTGCGGAGTTTGATGATGATGATGAAGAGAGGAGTGAAACAAGCTCAGAGCTTTGCGAGCCTGTAAATTTGAAGAAGAAAAGCAAGAAAGATAAGGAGGAGGAGGGTGAGGAAGAGGAAGTTAAAGCTGAGGATCCTAATGCTGTGACGAGGTTTACGATATCTGAACCGTTGAGGGAAGCATTGAAGAAGAGAGGGATTGAGGCTTTGTTTCCTATTCAAGCTAGAACTTTTGAGGATGTCCTTAATGGGTGTGATTTGGTTGGTCGTGCTAGAACTGGCCAGGTATGATTTTTTATGCTTGTTTATTGCTGAATTTGTTAGAAAAGCTTGATTTTTTTAGCTTTATGAGATGGTATGGTATTGTTATATTCAAATAGTGAATTATGATATTGTGGCTATTTATTTTTGGATTTTTTTTTTAAAATATGTTCATTTTGTACAGCTAAAGAGCTTATGCTAGGATCATCATGCACGGTTAGACATGTATGTTTGTGAACTGTATTTCATGGGTTTAGTGGACGATGTGTTGAAATTATGGTGAATTTGTAAAAAGAAATCTATCCAATTATGTGCAATTTAGTGTTGGCGTGTTAGAAAATGTGCAAACCGGTCAAATAAGCTTTTGGGCCCGTGCTCCATGGGTTTTGTGAATGGTCTTCTATTATTTGGTGAAATTGGAAAATAGCTACGTGTAAAATGGTTTGAAATTGAGTGTTTATTAGCTAACTTAATTTCTCTGGTGCATGCTATTTTATATCTCTTGAGCCTAATTATGTTCTCCAAGTCCAGCAGAAATGCTTTTTGATAATTTAAAAGGTTATTGACATCCTACATTTATGCAGGGTAAAACGCTGGCTTTTGTTTTGCCGATTTTGGAGTCCTTAGTAAATGGTCCTACAAAAGCATCAAGGAAGACAGGCTATGGCAGGCCACCTAGTGTTTTGGTTCTTTTACCTACCAGGGAATTGGCCACTCAGGTATAATAGAACACAGTGGATACATCAATGGGATGTCGACTTTTAAAATGATTCTTTTTCTCAGTTATGTGTATTCTTTTCAGGTGTTTGATGACTTTAGAGTTTATGGGGGCGCAATGGGCTTGAATTCTTGCTGTGTGTATGGAGGAGCTTCATACCAGCCTCAAGAATTTGCCTTGAAGAGAGGGGTGGATGTAGTTGTGGGAACACCTGGCCGCATAAAGGTATCATTGTTTCAGAATGTTTTTTGGATTTTTATTCCAGAGTTGGAATATTACAAGCATTTGAAATTCTTTGATCTAACATTTTTTTTTTCTATTTCCATTAAACTTGGTACAGGATCACATAGAGAAGGGGAACATTGACTTGAGCTTATTAAAGTTTCGGGTCCTTGATGAGGCTGATGAAATGCTGAGGATGGGTTTTGTTGAAGATGTTGAACTAATTCTTGGTATGTATCTGCATGGTGGGAGACTTGGGACATGTTATTTTGACATGTCTTGAAGTTCAATTATTAATTACGTAATAACTTTGCTGTTTCAAATTCCTATAAACTTGTTGCTGTAATGTATTTGATTACATTATAGATGCTTGTCTCTAAACACATTCTGCTGTTGCTTGTCACTTTACTCTGCTGTTCTTGCGTAACTGAAGCTAGGTGTTAAGTTATTGCTCTCTTTACTAGTGTATTTTGTATTTTGCAGGAAAAGTAAAGGATGTAAGCAAAGTTCAAACACTTCTATTCAGTGCCACCTTGCCTTCTTGGGTGAAACAGGTATGTTCCTTGCTTTATGAATAAGAGATATAAAGTTTGCTTTGTTATCACTAATTTTTGCTTTAAATTGCCAGATCTCTTCTAAGTTTCTCAAGCCAACCAAGAAAACTATTGATCTTGTTGGCAATGAGAAAATGAAAGCCAGCACCAATGTAAGGCATATTGTACTTCCCTGTTCTACTTCTGCCATACCTCAGGTTATTCCTGATATCATCCAATGTTATGCCAGGTTGGGTTTTTGTACAGTTTGTTTGTTGGTGATTTTTTTTTGGGGTCTATTTCCACGGCAGCTACTTCCAAATACACGGCATAGTAAATTTGGTGGGCATTTTTTTTATATTTTAATTTCTCGAACAAAACCCAGTATTCCACTCTGCAATCCTCTTGTCAACCATCACTTCCAACCACAGACCATGTCAGAAAAAAAGCCAAATTCTTCTCTCTCCAATACCTGTTCTTGCTAGAAGATATCCTTTCCAAACTGCATCCATTTCCATTTGTCAATGCTTTTGATTCCTCACACTGACATCAACAAACAATGAACACAAGTACAAATAGAACTGTTCATTTTCTTAGAAATGAACACAATCGAGAGATCTGTTTCCTTTGAGAGAGACCAATGATATTCACTTTTGAGTTTTGAGGATGGCCTGTTTGAGATGGCCGTGGAGACAGAACTGGCTGTCGTGGAAATTGAGGCACCTTTTTTTTCCTGTAATTATTTTCACTCATCTTTACCTTTGGGTTGGTTTTAATTCAGTGGAGGCCGCACAATTATTTTCACGGAGAAAAGGGAATCTGCAAATGAACTTTCTGGATTATTGCCTGGAGCCCGGGCTTTACACGGGGAAATACAGCAGTCTCAGCGTGAGGTGATTTTTTGCATACAAGTGGTCCCTTGTACTGTTCTGTTTTTCAATGAGCAGCACGCTTCCTTTGCAACTCTTGTTCCTCAATTGTTTTGAAGTTCTCTTTGGCCATGTTTTGTTTTAAGATTTTTTTTTAGCATGGGAATGAGCTCAGATATGATTTCAGAACTTGGATGTCAATAATCTGTCCTCATGCCTCATCCCCTTTCAGTGGTCAAGGATTCCTTTGCTTTCCAAGAATGCCAGCTGTTGGCCTGTAGTCTCAGCAGATGATTTTTTGTGGCATACAGAAAGTCTTCTGGAAATAAAGTAACCTGATAAAATAGTTTTGTATTACTTCTGTATTAAAATAGTTGAGGATTTAACCCCGTGAAGAAACTCCATGAAGAAACTTGCCCAGTCTCAATCTCTTTCTTACTTTTTCCTAGCTAATTTCTAATATATGATATCTGCAGGTGACTCTTTCTGGGTTCAGGTCAGGCAAGTTCCTGACCTTGGTGGCTACAAACGTTGCTGCAAGGGGATTGGATATCAATGATGTACAGTTAATCATCCAGGTGTGCCTTTCTCTGCATGGTTATGTTTGCAGGTGCATGTTATGAAATTTAATATTTGTATTTCAAATATACTTCCTTCAAAATTTTGCCTTTGTAGTGTGAACCTCCAAATGATGTAGAAGCTTATATACATCGGTCTGGACGCACTGGACGGGCTGGTAAATATCCATATTTATGACTTGTATATTTTGAGTTTATGGTTTTGATGTTCATGCTAAGAGATGTAGCTGCTTTATAGGCAATAGTGGTGTTGCTGTGATGCTCTATGATCCAAGAAGGTCAAATATATCTAAGATCCAAAGAGAATCTGGTGTGAAATTTGAACATATAACTGCCCCTAAAGCTGAGGATATTGCTAAAGCAGCGGGTGTGGAGGCTGCACAAACAATAACACAGGTTTCCGACAGGTATACTTTTTATGTTGGTGTTGGTGAATACTTGACTTGACACCTGTACCCTCAGATGTAACATGTAGCAAATATTGCAGTGTAATTCCAGCATTCAAATCCGCAGCAGAGGATCTGTTGAATACCTCAGGTTTGTCAGCAGTAGAACTACTTGCAAAAGCAATTGCCAAGGCAACTGTAAGTTCTGTTTACCAATGCTGTTTTTCAGTTAGAGATTGATATTTTAACTCTGGCTTACGGCCTTGAGTGTAAAAAATGTAAATACAGGGTTATACTGAGATCAAGAGCAGGTCACTGCTTACTTCCATGGAGAACCATGTCACATTACTTCTTGAATCTGGAAAACCCATCTTTTCCCCGTCGTAAGTCCTAAAAGCTTGTACTCAAGTTTTCTTTTCTTAAATTCAACCCTACGGAATATAAGATAATGAAATCTTAGCCTTGCTTTTATCCAACTTTATCAAGAGAAATTGATCATCTCTTAGAAATGCTGTGACCCAATGTGTCATTGTTAGTCATCGGAAGTGAGCAGGACTTCAGCAGACCTTAATACCACTGTTGCTGCCTGTACTATTGTTAGACTGTTTGCATGTTACTGAGGGAGAAAGTTCCACTAATTACTGCTTTAGAGCAATAGTCCTATGATCTGGCATTTGTGATCCAAGACCAAAAATTCAGACAGGTCAAATAAAGGTTGTACAATTGATATCTATGGTGAAGGAATGCAGGTCTCAGGAGCCAATTCCCGATAATAGATCAATTGGTTGCTTGTCATACAATAGTTGTACACCCAATTCATTTTAGGATTTCTAAAAGCGAAATTTTTTCTTTTGATCGAACTTTTATTTTCTTCCTATCTTGTCTAGGTTTAATAAGTTACTGGTTATGAAAATTTCTGTACTTGGTAAAGAGTGCAGAATATCTCTATACAAAGTACAGAACATGTTCCATGAAATAAGTTGGTTGAATTCCTTGTCTAAATTAGTTGCCCCTTTTGATGCAGTTAATCTGAAATGCAGTTAATCTTAATTGTCAAACTCTTTTGCCTGCTTCTTGAATTTTCTCAGATTCGCTTTTAGTGTCTTGAGGAGAATCTTGCCTGAGGACAAGGTTGAGTCCGTGACGGGCATGAGCCTTACAACTGATGGAAATGGTGCTGTTTTTGATGTGAAGAAAGAAGATGTCGATGCATTTTTAGCTGGTAACATTCCGTTTTATAGGTTAATCTTATCATTTCCATAGCTTTGCAAGTACTTCATTGTAGAGCATCGTCTTTTGCATGAAATCTGTGCTCTTGATTTTCCTTCTATCTGTTTTTTATTTTTGGCTGGTGTTGACCTTGAGTTGTGATGTGATATCAGTGTTCACTATTCTTTTCTTCCTTGGTGTTGCAGCTCAGGAAAACGCCGCTGGTGTTAACATAGAGGTGGTAAAAATATTGCCTTCTCTGCAAGAAAGAGAGCAACAAAGGGGTAGATTTGGTGGTCGTGGTAGAGGTGGTTTTGGTGATAGGAGTGGTGGCAATAGGTTTTCAGGAGGCAGGGGTGGCAGGGGTGGTGGATTCTCAGATCGAAGAAACAGCTCTGGTGGCTTTAAAGGTCGCAACAATGGGAACAAATGGTGAATGCTTTCAACTGCATCAAATTTCCATGGATGCCGAGAGCGATCCTTATACAAGCTGAAGAATTTTTTGATGGTGAAGAAAATTCGAAAATACAGCTGGCTTGCCTGGGGAATTTATAATCTAGGTTGGCTGGACATAGATTTTTCCTGCGAGTGTATGATGTTAGACTTGTTACTTTATATTTTTCGCTTTGTGCCGAATTTATTTCATTTTCTGGGGATTTTTGCCGTCTTCCCCATGTTTGAATTTCACTGGAAATGTAAGCTGAGGTGACAAGTTCCAATTTGATTAATTATTGAATAGTGCAAGCCTATAGCTCTTTAGCTGCATATCAAGTATACCTTTCTTATAGCTGCATCACGCGCAACAATCTTGTACACAATGATATTGCATTACAATCTATCAGCTAGCTTACCCTAGACAGGGATTGACAAGGTATAGTTGATAAAATTTATATAGAAATGTTGTTTTTTTTGTTGCAATTATCGTAGTAACATTGGACACTTGTAAACGATCAGATCTACTTGTCACTACTGGCAACAGGCTCCACCGTTTCATCCTGTCGAAAGATATGGAACGGTGGAGCTCAAAAGGGCACATTAATAGATCTCATTATGATCCATTTCTTGGTAAAGATATTGGTGCAAGGAAATTTTAATTATGCTGATAGTATCATGCACTGCATTTTAAGCCTAGAAGGCCTAAACAGTGGCTGAGGAATCCAAAAACCGTGTTGATTGTTGTTTTGGTTGGATCTGGTGAAAGAGATCATTTTTTGTACTCGTGTCTAAATTAAATAATTGTTTATACTGTATTTTAAAAATATATATTTTTTTAAAAATATTTTATTTTGATATTATTTTAATGTGTTGATATTAAAAACAATTTTTTTTAAAAATAAAAAATATAATTTTAATATATTTATAAATAAAAAATACTTTTAAAAACAACTTCAACTACAACAAGAAGTACAAGTCCAATAATACATCGAGCAAATGAAAAAGGATTTCAAGGGGAAGATATTGCCTAGACTACACCATGCAAGTGTTAGGGTACGTTTGATTACACAAGATGTTATTGAGGCTTTGCAAAGAGGGTTGAAGCGTGAGCGAGTTTGGAGTGATATGAGTATGAGTCGCCAGAGAGTTACTTAGTGAAAGAGAAGGGAAAATGGAGGGGAATTAGTGTGGCATCAGGCAAGGAGACCCTCTCTCTTCTTATATTTTTGTGTTATGCATGGAGAAGCTTTCACGTATCATTCAGTAGAAGGTTCAAGAAAAGGTTTGGAGATCTATTCAAATTTGTAATGGTGGCCCCTTCATATCTCACTTTTTCTTTGCTGATGACTTGATCATTTTTGGAGAAGCCTCTACTGCCCAAGCGTCCTTGATGAAGCAGTGTCTTGATGAGTTTTGTAATCTCTCTGGTCAAAAGGTTAGTTTCAAAAAGTCTTCTATTTGTGTTTCCCCAAACACTAATGCTGACTTGGCGAACTCTATTGCTGCAATTAGTGGTTCCCCTCTCACGGCTTGTCTTGGCAAATACCTTGGTGTGCCCCTTATTCACTCTCGAGTCTCCAAAACTACTATCAAGAGATCATTGAGAAAGTGCAGAAAATACTTTCATCTTGGAAGTCTAATACTCTCTTTATGGCTGATATGATTACTCTTATCCAATCTGTTACAGCTGCGATTCCTCTTTATACTATGCAAACAGCCCTGCCTATCTCTATTTGTAACAAGTTGGATCAGATTAACATGAATTTTTTGTGGGGGCACACTCCTGAGACAACCAAGACTCATCTGGTTAAGTGGAAGACGGTGTGTAAACCAAAATGGTGTGGTGGCTTGGTCATTAAAAAATCTGCTTGCATGAACCAAGCTTTGCTTGCTAAAACTGGTTGGCGTCTCTTACAACATGAACAAGGTTTATGGGCACAAGTCTTTAAGGCCAAATATTTGAAGCATAGGGGAGTCTTGGATGCAAAGGTTTTGCATCATAAAGATTCCTCTAGTGTTTGGCGGGGTGTGCTCTATGGATCTAAAGCTCTTGATCATGGTATTCGATGGAGAATTGGTTCTGGGATGCTGTCTTATTCTGGACTAATAATTGGTTGAGCTGCGGTGTTCTTCGTCAATGGGCTACCATTGATCTTTCTGAGGAGCTATTACAAACTAAGGTTAGTGACTTTCTGGATAATGGGGTTTGGGATACCACGTGCCTTCTAGCTTGCCTGCCTGATAATATTATCAAGTTGATTACTGGTATTCATGCTGGGTTTAATGGGAGTGGGGTAGACAAACGTATTTGACAATTCACATCTGATGGTTGCTTTTCTGTTAAAATTGCTTATAGTTCCTTGATGGAGGATAACAACCTCAAATGAAAGCGACATTTTCTCTGGAAGCTGAAGATTCCCCCCAAGGTGAAAACCTTTCTTTGGGTTTTATGCCATAAGAAGACTCTCACAAATGCCCATCAATATAAAAGAGGTTTCACCCATATTGAAACTTGTCCAAGATGTCCCCACCTTGTGGAGTCCATTGAGCATTTGTTTAAGGATTGTCAAGTTATCCATTATATTTGGTGCAGGTTTGGTAGTAATGGGCCCAATATCTGTCACCCTCCCATGGAGTTTGATGACTGGTTATTTCTGCATCTTCAATCCAGTAAGATTATTACCCATAGCTTGCCCTGGTACCTAGTTTTTTCAATTGCTTTATGGTTCATATGGAAATGGAGATGTAAGGTGATTTTTGAGCAAGGTTTTGTTATGCCCTCTTAGCCTTTGCATCTGATCTTTGATTATACCTTGAATTGGTATAGGGTGCAAATTGAAAAAACAGGTTCTATAGAGCACACTGTGGTCTATCTCCATTGGAAGCCTCACAAACTTGGTGCTTGCAAAATTAATACAGATGGTAGTAGAATTAATGCCACTGGTCTTAGTGGTGCCGGGGGTGTTTTACGTGATTCAACTGGGGGCTGGATTCAGGGTTTTCTGTGAACTTGGGGGCATGCCACATCCTTGAGGCTGAATTATGGGGTATTTTTTGGGGGCTTAGTTTGGCTTGGGACTATGGATTCCGGGATGTGGAGATTGAGTGCGACTCTAATGCTGCTATCACTCTTTTAACTTCTATTACGGTCTCAACTCATCCTCTATACAACATCATTTCTTGCTGTAAAATGAAGATCCACGATCATTGGTGTTGCACAATTAAGCATATCTACCGTGAACAAAATTCAGCTGCTGATGCTCTGGCTACTAGAAGTTATAATCTTGATTTTGGCCTTCATGTCTATGAGGAGGCTCCTAACTTTCTTAAAGATATTCTTGTTGCGGATACTAGGGGTATTGTGAGGCCTTGTTCTGTTGTTTTGTAAGTTTTTTTTTTTTAGGCTTCTAGCCCCTTTCTTACCAAAAAAAAAACTGCTGGAGATTTATGTTTTCAGACTTTTTATGGATCGACTTTTATGTGGGCTTCATCTTATTTTTCTAGCTCATATATATATATATATATATATATCTTACTTTTAATTTGTATGCTCATTGACTTGTTGGTAAGTTCTCTTAAAACGAATACATATATATATATATATATATATATATATATATATATATATATATATATATATATATATATATATATCTTACTTTTAATTTGTATGCTCATTGACTTGCTGGTAAATTCTCTTAAAACGAATACATATATATCTTACTTTTAATTTGTATGCTCATTGACTTGCTGGTAAATTCTCTTAAAACGAATATATATATATATATATATATATATATATATATATATATATATATATATCTTACTTTTAATTTGTATGCTCATTGACTTGCTGGTAAATTCTCTTAAAACGAATACATCAGAGAGAGCAGCGTGGTGTTGTCACAGCTACAAATTCATGGGGAATTTAAGCCACAGGCCCCAAAATGATAGTCATTGTATATATACATTTTTGTTGCGGTTTACCCTAAAAACTAATTAAAATTATATATATTATTTTTTCGAATTAACCTTTCTAGTTAATCTCGATAAATTCATGACAATATATATTGATTAATACGAAACAAATTCACTCTGCCAAAAGAGTTAATTAATTAGCTCGTTATAATTATAATATGATCGTGTGGTTGTTGGCTTGTCTTATACAGCTCATAAGCACTGCCTTTTACTGTTTTTTATCTAGAAATGATTTTCACGTTTTGTCTTCTTGGGATTCTTGTGGCTGTCAAGTTTTTTTTTTTTTTTTTTTTTTTTTTAAAACCCAGCCCCGGCATTTGTATGGTTGCTGTGACCCGGTGGCTGTTCCCTCGAGATAAAATACTTGTGGTTGGAGTTTCGACGGAGGAGATGTGTGAACCGGAATACACTTGAAAAACCGGGGGAAGCCAAGTCATGCCTGATGGTATAATAATAATAATAACAATTAAAAAATAATAATAATATAATTTATAATATATACTGTAAATCTCAAGTTCAAATTACAACATATATTCTTGTAAGAATTTTGATCAACCAAGATTTTCTAGGCCACAAAATGTGAAATTAGGTTTTCGGGCCGGGGACTCAGCCTCAAGTCCGTTTTAAAACGATTTCTAAAACATGTTTATTCTTGTTTTAAATTATTTTTTCAAAGTTATTTCAATGTGTTAGATAAAAAATAATGTTTAAAAATAAAAAAAACTCTGAAAATCAATTAATATCGTATTCTCAAACTCCGAAAAGAATGTTATTGGCATAAAATTTGAGTTTTTTTCTCCTTAAGTAGAGTACAAGGTAGTAAAATTAGTTTTTTATTTTATTTTTATATAGATATAAAATGCATTTCCAAATAAAAACACAATTTTTACTATATTTACATTATTTAACAACTTTTAAGTTCTCTTAAAAGTTAAAAAAAAAAAAAACAGATACATCAGAGAGAGTAGAGTGATGTTGTGAGCCCCAGAACCAAATCCCGAAGAGCACTGGATGAGTTGAATTTACTGTTTTCTCTCAAGTCCGGTGGTTGTTTTGTCCTCTCATATAAAAATTCATTTATTTTATATATTTTTAATATGTTAGTTTCAAAAATAAATTGTGTTTAGAATGTTATTTTAATGTATTTCCAAGTAAAAATCAAACGCAATACTGTAAATAACCATCTCGATTTTAATTGTGTTTAGATTGGAAAAGAGGATTAATTGATTTATTTTGAATAATTTTCCGTATTTTTTATATAAGAAATTTAAAAATACTTGCAGTAGACATGAATGCAATCATAATAACTAAACCCTTGCATTGCCAATTGCTACTAAACCAGCACACCAGTCACAATGACATTGCACATAATTCATAAAACAAAACAAAAAAACATTATTTAAAGCACCATTACAACGGCCATTTGGTGTTGAACAATCCAGAAATAGCAAGCAGAAGCAATAAACTAGCTAGAAACAGACTGCGATCATACTGCTGGAGGGTGTTGTAGCTTGTTAATAGGATGAGAATATGGAGGTGGCTAGAAACCCTAGAATCAAGCACGAAAACCATCCGGGAATAATCTGTAGCCGGAGTGCTGAAGAAGGAGGAGGGGCGGTGGGAGTTTGCTGGCAGTTGTTTATTCCATACCATTCATCTTCAGGAACGGTGGTTGAATTGAAGAAAAACACGGCAGGAGTTGAAAATGAACCGTAAATCTCCACATTTTGTGGAATCCAGCCGACTGTTCCATTT